>JAJGOT010000446.1:155000-170000 GCA_022457155.1 Cladopsammia gracilis | reverse complement strand
TTAATGAAAAATTCATAACTATAAAAAGCATTCAGATTTTTACATCACGGGACGTATTTTCCCGGTAAACCTGGCTGGAAGGAACGAACAGTTTCTACTCCTGACATCGTTGAGTTTATGGAATACTGCAAGGTAACCAAACCATGTACTTTCAATTCAGAAATCCGGTATTGTGGAACTGCAACTTGCTCACGCAACTTCCAACTTGCTCGAAGCAAACTGTCAATCAAAATACCAATGTTGCAGCGCAAGTTAGCACAACCTCGTTCCCAGGGTCTCTCTTCTTCCCGCCCCCTGGAGCGAGAGAGAGAAACCCTGGTTGGGTCTGGTCACGTGTCTCCCAGAATCTGGGAGATTCCAATTAAAGGACACGGGGGAGGGGCGGCAAAGTGTGAAATTTGTCTGCTCTAACTGGGCATTGCAAAACAAATCCAAAAGCGTTCGGCGGCTCGCGACAAATGTGAAGCGGCGGTCATCCGCAGACTTCGAAAACATATCCACATGGTCTGGTTGTGAAAGTGTAAGTTGCTTTAGGATCAGAGGAATTGTCACGGCGCTTGAAGATTTACCGCAGTAAAGCTAATTTTGAACTTGCTGCGGAATGCAATCCAATTTTATTACTTGACGCCGCTAAGCTCGCGGTCTTGATTTATGGCATTGTTCTGGACTGGGATGAATTATCGCTACATACTGCTTAACAGGCTATCTTCAAGCTTCATTCGAAAGGCCCATTAAAGTGCTGCCGTCTGTTCTTGGGCGATGGCAAAGCAAGAACGGCTAGTTCTAAAATAGGGAATGGGGAATCGGGGAACGGGGAACGGGGAACGGGGAATCTCTAAAATGGGGAATCTCTAAAATGGGGAATCTCTAAAATGGGGAATCTCTAAAATAGGGAATCTCTAAAATAGGGAATCTCTAAAATGGGGAATCTCTAAAATAGGGAATCTCTAAAATGGGGAATCTCTAAAATAGGGAATCTCTAAAATAGGGTCTAGTTTCACTTTTATCGCCAGTAAGTCTCCCTCACATCTTCATTTGAACATTAACATTCTTTCTTACACTCATTGACTTTTTTTGGAACATTATAAGGAGTTTCGCTAGATCTATAGTCAAATCTTTCTGTGTGTAGTTTAAAATCAGTTTCGTAACGGTCAGTTAATGAGATTTGAGCAGGAGCTTATTACTTATTATTAGCTTATAAGCTCCTGATTTGAGTCATGTCATCAACGACCACACCTATAATGCATGATCCACCTTCCTGACATTTTTCGGTGTTCGCCTACGAGAGGTAAGGCGGTATGAACCACAGAAACTCTCAAAGGCTGAAACTCTTAAATTGAACCAAGACGTAAAAAAGCCAGTGATTATTCGTACTACTCACAAGTTCACCTATTTTATTCATAATCGTTGAAGCATGCCTTAACACGAAAAAACACAGCCAACAAGTATACAAGCTTCTAATCAAATGAACCATGCACAATTTTATTTTTTTTTTATTCCTAACATGAAAACTGGAGATCACAAAAAACTAAACATGACTGCGAACAGTTTCCCCTTTCTTCCTAAGAAACGTAACATATCAAACTCTTTCCCCAATACGACGGACATTTGTTTTTCTCGGCTCCAGGCGGACGCGGCCGCTAACCCCAGGTAATGCGCATGCTCTCCGGTTCAAATTTTCAAAATGGCGGACAGGCCAAAGAGAGAAATAAAAGAACCAAAGCGATTCTGCAACGAATACTCAGCATACATCCCCGTTAAAAAGGTCAAACACGGAAAAAAGATACAAAACTATATGATATTGAAATCACGGAGGTTGACAAACCCAATAAGAGATTGAAAATTCATTACATTGGCTACAGCACTCACTTTCTTCTCAGCTGTTTCGAGAGCTTGTCGGGCGTTTTCATCAACTCGCAATCGCTTTTCCTCTTCCTGTCCTAGTGATTCTTCTAATGCTCTTTTCTCTTCCCTTAACCGGTTATTCTCATTTTTAAGCTGATGTACATCAATTTCGTTATAATACACCTTAAATTGATACAGAGGACCTGTTTCAAACTTGTTAAATAGTGCATTTAATTGCCTTCCGCCACATTATTTACTAGCGGTCTTAGCTGCTTTCTGGAGACAGAATATTTTTTTTGAAGACTTTTTAAAATGCGGGGTATACCTGATCGCTCAAACACTTTGTTTACAATAGCCGAGAGAACCGACTGATGGTTTAATTCTCCGTCTTCTTCTTTTTCTTTGTTCCTTCGAAACTGTATAGATTAGTAAGCTGCAACGAAAATTTATTGGACGACGTTTAGAAAAAAAAAAAAACCGCAATCGATAGATATACCTAGCCTGAAAAGTGTATTTATTCCAATTCTTACGGATAATAACTTTACAAATCATACTTGTTTATCTCGTACGTAAACGATGGCAGATTAATCCCCGAAGCTCTTTCTGAGCTTCCCGATTCCTCTCCTACTGTTTTCACGCTTATAAAACTGGAATAAACAAAAGGACGAAAACATACCTGTTTTGAAAGGCCATTTGACGAGGTAAAATCTGCTTTTTGTTCGACACTTTACACATCAAAACAAAGGAAATTTGTTCCACTTTTTGATTTCGGCGGTACATTTGCAATTTGCGCTTGCGTAAAAGAGATATCGCTCAAGACTCCTTGCTCGGTCGTATTTTGATCACGAACGCCTTGTTAATTTTGACGAAACCGCTCGGGAGAAAGGTGAAAATGACGAGGGAAAAACTTTACTTTAAAGTAAGAAAAAAGGCAAAATAGAAAGTCATTATATTATAGTTTAATATTTCGGTGGTACATTGAGGACTTTTTATACAGAGAATCAGCACGATGACAAAACGTTGGAAAATCGCACTCGATTTGAGGGAGGCGTTGAAGTGGGCGTGGTCTCAAAATTCAATTAGAGACTATTTGTACCCCGTGAGTTTGATATGGAGAGCGGAAAGGTATTAATTATGCAAACCAAGGTCAGCGCTTCCGCGCGACACATCTATTTGCCATTTTCTTGCGCCATAGAAAAACTTGAAGAACAAAACATCAAAGTACCCATGTGAAAAGGACTTGCTGGACTTTATAAAGGGTATTTTGAACGCCATGGTCAAATGACTATAACATGGCTACTATGAACATTTGCACGTGGAGGCTAGAAGCACATGGCAGATAAGTGAGAAAATCACCACACGTATTAAAATCACTACCGCTTGGGCTGCCTGTGGTACCGTGTGAAAAATTCGTCTTCCTAGGATAACAAATTCCTTCGTGCGACCGCGCCGAAAGTGAGCACGAACGACGAATGTGAGCACTTCTTTTTTAAGTACACCAGAAACTAGTGAAGTTTTGTGGAAGAAAAAAAAAAAATACAGTCAAACCTGTATTGTCGATGTCCCAAAATTTTGTTCCCATGTTTACTGTAAAAACTGCCTCTTTTAAGCGAACACCTCAATTATTAAAGCGGACATGGAATAAGGCGCTGTTACACTAGGCAATATTTCGTGCAACTTGTCTCGCAACAACTAAAAACCGTGCGTTGCGATGCTGCAAGACAAGTTGCCTGGAGGGTGTTACACTAGGCAATGTTTCTTGCAATTTGTCTCGCCCGGCGATGAAAGGAGCAATTTCATTGGCTAAAGTCACAAAACGTTGCGACACAAGTTGCAGGAAACGTGTTACACTACGCAACGCTTGAAAAATTCGTTGCGGCGTGGCGAGAATCGTTGCGAAAAGTAGAACCGACTTCTACTTCTCGCAACGATTGCGGCAACAAAAAAATCGCGAGAAATGTTTGTTGCGGGGTATGTTACACTAGGCAATTTTTCATGCAACTTGTGTCGCAACAAAATTGCGAGACAAGTTGCACGAAACATTGCCTGGTGTAACAGCGCTAAATAGTCAATGTCAAAAACCTGCACTAACCGAACACTTACAATATGGAACTCTTGCCACTGAGAATGAAACCCGAGTTTCCTTTGTTCAATTTGACATGTGTTATCCTTATTAGAGTGAAAAGCAAGGAAAAAGACGTTTTGCGGCGGCTCATTGTAGCAATTCAGAATCAATGCGAAAAATGATAGCACGATTCAGTTGGAAGGGGGACAGAGATGTTCTCATGTTATCACAGCATCATCATCAAGGAACCTGCATATCTCAGTGTATTGAGCGAACGCCCTATTCGGACTGCAGAGCAGAGCAGTCATACAGACTATGTAGTGACAAAAAGCATTTAAATTAATGACTGATAATTCAGTGGGGAGATAAAAAAAAATACTAAAAAATAATTGCGGAGATAATGCATTTATCCCATCCAAGTTGCAGAAAAAAGAAAAAAAATATAGCATTACTTAAAAAAAGTTGGCATAAGTAACGACGATTTACACGCTGCGCTTTTTCGTTCCGAGGGGGTTTGCGGCCGTTAACAGTGGACAGATGAATTTTTTCCACTCCCTTTTCAATGCACGTCGATGTTACATAGAGGTAAGCAAACGGGAAATTCCTTGTAATATTGTAACTTTATGTACCGATTAACTCTCGGGTGTACAAGGGGGGGGGGGATGCCACCCCGCCATAAAGTTTTTCTTGAATTTTTGCAAGATTCCCAATTTTTCCAAGATGACTTAATTCTTTTGGTGATTTTTTCTTTTTAATAGTTGGTATTTTAATTTTTGGATTATTGTAAATTCTCAACTTAAAGATATCGCGGGTGACGACGGAGCGCCGCCTTTCTAATCTCGTACAGCCAACTAAAATGAGGGTGGTAAAGGGGGGGGGGGGGGTCTAGATCACGTTTCACGAAAAATAAAATTGTCATTTCACGTTTCACGGAGAATAAAATGGCCATTTCACGAAAAAAAATTCCTTACTTTTTGCTAATTAAATTACATCCAAAGTACAGCTTTGTTTGTTGTCTTCACCGACCGTTCACTCCTCGTTCTTCCTGATGTAAAAAGAAAGCTGAGTCCTTTGTTTTGCTGATGTTGTGTAAAATTACCTAACCTCGTAGAGTGATCTGGGGTCCAGAATGACGATCAGTCACGGTCATGCATTCGACACGCAATTTACCACCGGCGTAGTTAAACGCTTACTGGTCCTTACTGGATAATGTTTTGGGAGGAAGAAAGAATCACGGTTTACAGTAGCATTTCACGAGAAAAAACAACAGTCATTTTGCAGTGCTCATGAAAAAAAGTCGATTCACGGTTTACGGGTTATGTAACCAAATCACGTTTCGCGAGAAAAAAATAGCCATTTCACAATTCACGGGGGAAAAAAAGGCCTTTCACGGCTCACGTAAAAACCCTTTACCACCCTCTAAAATCAAGATTGGAAGGAATACTCTTCTCGCAGTTCTCGTCCTACACGGTTTGGACCAACCGCGGGCATGACACCGGCACGAGAAAACGCAAAGCGGTCACGTTCGCGAACTTACGAGATCTTGCAGATAAATTGAGCTTTTCTCTTCGGGTGTGAAAAAATATAACGAGAAGTTGTTAATTTTTCTTTCAAACTTACCGAAAAGCAAAGTGATTTTTTTTTTTTGGAGTTTTCGTGTGACGGTTTCGCAATCGAGACCGGATATTTACACTTATGAACCAGACACTATAAGTGTCGCAGCATGATTTACTTGATTTGTCACACAATATGAAACAAAACACGGTGAGGGACGGACAATTTAATTTTTGTGGGGGGAGGGGGTGAGCAATTACCAAAAAAAAAATTCCTGCAGAAGAAAATTTAAAAGAAAATAATAGTGCACAAGAAAGCACGTGAAAAAAAAAATTCAAGCATTTTGGTAAAAAAAATTCTTGCAAATAGTGATGCTGAAAAAAAAAAATCACACTCAGAAGAAATTGCCCCAACCCCCCCCCCCACCCCCTCCCTTCCCTCCCCTTCCGACAAAAATTATATTAAATGGTCATCATCATCATCATCAATCTTTATTTATACACGAAATCGTATCATAATTACATGGTCTTCCTAGGAGTCGCGTGAATTTACACTAGAGTACATCCCTAAATGAACGTCATAACGCATCGCCTGACTTCTAGTTTGTAGCCATCTTGAATTTCAGTTTTATCGCGAGCGGACAGCTTTACTTACGGCCCTCGTAACAGCTGCTTTCAAGATTCCCTATTTTAGAGATTCCCTATTTTAGAGATTCCCTATTTTAGAGATTCCCCATTTTAGAGATTCCCCATTTTAGAGATTCCCTATTTTAGAGATTCCCCATTTTAGAGATTCCCCGTTCCCCATTCCCCGTTCCCCGTTCCCCGTTCCCCATTCCCCGATTCCCCGTTCCCTATTTTAGAACTAGCCAAGCAAGAACTGAGAAGCGGCCGCCACGGGACCAATGTTTGCCGGCTACTTCTAAAATAGGGAACGGGGAATCGGAGAACGGGGAACGGGGAACGGGGAACGGGGAACGGGGAATCTCTAAAATGGGGAATCTCTAAAATAGGGAATCTCTAAAATGGGGAATCTCTAAAATAGGGAATCTCTAAAATGGGGAATCTCTAAAATAGGGAATCTCTAAAATGGGGAATCTCTAAAATGGGGAATCTCTAAAGTAGGGAATCTCTAAAATAGGGTCTAGTTTCACTTTTATCGCCAGTAAGTGTCCCTCACATCTTCATTTGAACATTAACATTCTTTCTTACACTCATTGACTTTTTTGGAACATTATAAGGAGTTTCGCTAGATCTATAGTCAAATCTTTCTGTGTGTAGTTTAAAATCAGTTTTGTAGCGGTCAGTTAATTAGATTTTTTATCAAACACAGCCAACAAGTATACAAGCTTCTAATCAAATGAACCATGCACAATTTTATTTTTTCTTATTCCTAACATAAAAACTGGAGATCACAAAAAACTAAACATGACTGCGAACAGTTTCCCCTTTCTTCCTAAGAAACGTAGGGAGAGCGGAAAGGTATTAATTATGCAAACCAAGGTCAGCGCTTCCGCGCGACACATCTATTTGCCATTTTCTTGCGCCATAGAAAAACTTGAAGAACAAAACATCAAAGTACCCATGTGAAAGGGACTTGCTGGACTTTATAAAGGGTATTTTGAACGCCATGGTCAAAAGACTATAACATGGCTACTATGAACATTTGCACGTGGAGGCTAGAAGCACATAGCAGATAAGTGAGAAAAAATCACTACCGCTTGGGCTGCCTGTGGTACCGTGTGAAAAATTCGTCTTCCTAGGATAACAAATTCCTTCGTGCGACGGCGCGGAAAGTGAGCACGAACGACGAATGTGAGCACTTCTTTTTTTTTAAAGTACACCAGAAACTAGTGAAGTTTTGTGGAAGAAAAAAAATACAGTCAAACCTGTATTGTCGATGTCCCAAAATTTTGTTCCCATGTTTACTGTAAAAACTGCCTCTTTTAAGCGAACACCTCAATTATTAAAGCGGACATGGAATAAATAGTCATTTGTCAATGTCAAAAACCTGTACTAACCAAACACTTACAATGGAACTCTTGCCACTGAGAATGAAACCCGAGTTTCCTTTGTTCAATTTGACATGTGTTATCCTTATTAGAGTGAAAAGCAAGGAAAAAGACGTTTTGCGGCGGCTCATTGTAGCAATTCAGAATCAATGCGAAAAATGATAGCACGATTCAGTTGGAAGGGGGACAGAGATGTTCTCATGTTATCACAGCATCATCATCAAGGAACCTGCATATCTCAGTGTATTGAGCGAACGCCCTATTCGGACTGCAGAGCAGAGCATTCAAACAGACTAGTAGTGACAAAAAGCATTTAAATTAATGACTGATAATTGCGGAGATAAAAAAAAATACTAAAAAATAATTGCGGAGATAACGCATTTATCCCACCCAATTTGCAGAAAAAAGAAAAAAATATAGCATTACTTAAAAAAAGTTGGCATAAGTAACGACGATTTACACGCTGCGCTTTTTCGTTCCGAGGGGGTTTGCGGCCGTTAACAGTGGACAGATGAATTTTTTCCACTCCCTTTTCAATGCACGTCGATGTTACATAGAGGTAAGCAAACGGGAAATTCCTTGTAATATTGTAACTTTATGTACCGATTAACTCTCGGGTGTACAAGGGGGGGGGGGGGGGGATGCCACCCCGCCATAAAGTTTTTCTTGAATTTTTGCAAGATTCCCAATTTTTCCAAGATGAGTTAATTTTTTTGGTGATTTTTTCTTTTTAATAGTTGGTATTTTAATTTTTGGATTATTATAAATTCTCAACTTAAAGATATCGCGGGTGACGACGGAGCGCCGCCTTTCTAATCTCGTACAGCCAACTAAAATGAGGGTGGTAAAGGGGGGGGGGGGTCTAGATCACGTTTCACGAAAAATAAAATTGTCATTTCACGTTTCACGGAGAATAAAATGGCCATTTCACGAAAAAAAAATCCTTACTTTTTGCTAATTAAATTACATCCAAAGTACAGCTTTGTTTGTTGTCTTCATCGACCGTTCACTCCTCGTTCTTCCTGATGTAAAAAGAAAGCTGAGTCCTTTGTTTTGCTGATGTTGTGTAAAATTACCTAACCTCGTAGAGTGATCTGGGGTCCAGAATGACGATCAGTCACGGTCATGCATTCGACACGCAATTTACCACCGGCGTAGTTAAACGCTTACTGGTCCTTACTGGATAATGTTTTGGGAGGAAGAAAGAATCACGGTTTACAGTAGCATTTCACGAGAAAAAACAACAGTCATTTTGCAGTGCTCATGAAAAAAAGTCGATTCACGGTTTACGGGTTATGTAACCAAATCACGTTTCACGAGAAAAAAAATAGCCATTTCACAATTCACGGGGGAAAAAAAGGCCTTTCACGGCTCACGAAAAAACCCTTTACCACCCTCTAAAATCAAGATCGGAAGGAATACTCTTCTCGCAGTTCTCGTCCTACACGGTTCGGACCAACCGCGGGCATGACGCCGGCACGAGAAAACGCAAAGCGGTCACGTTCGCGAACTTACGAGATCTTGCAGATAAATTGAGCTTTTCTCTTTGGGTGTGAAAAAATATAACGAGAAGTTGTTAATTTTTCTTTCAAACTTACCGAAAAGCAAAGTGATTTTTTTTTTGGAGTTTTCGTGTGACGGTTTCGCAATCGAGACCGGATATTTACACTTATGAACTAGACACTATAAGTGTCGCAGCATGATTTACTTGATTTGTCACACAATATGAAACAAAACACGGTGAGGGACGGACAATTTAATTTTTGTGGGGGGAGGGGGGGTGAGCAATTACCAAAAAAAAAATTCCTGCAGAAGAAATTTAAGAGAAAATAATAGTGCACAAGAAAGCACGTAAAAAAAAAAATTCAAGCATTTTGGTAAAAAAAATTCTTGCAAATAGTGATGCTGAAAAAAAAATTACACTCAGAAGAAATTGCCCCAACCCCCCACCCCCCCCTCCCCTCCCTCCCCTTCCGACAAAAATTAAATGGTCATCATCATCATCAATCTTTATTTATACACGAAATCGTATCATAATTACATGGTCTTCCTAGGAGTCGCGTGAATTTACACTAGAGTACATCCCTAAATGAACGTCATAACGCATCGCCTGACTTCTAGTTTGTAGCCATCTTGAATTTCAGTTTTATCGCGAGCGGACAGCTTTACTTACGGCCCTCGTAACAGCTGCTTTCAAGATTCCCTATTTTAGAGATTCCCTATTTTAGAGATTCCCCATTTTAGAGATTCCCTATTTTAGAGATTCCCCATTTTAGAGATTCCCTATTTTAGAGATTCCCCATTTTAGAGATTCCCTATTTTAGAGATTCCCCATTTTAGAGATTCCCTATTTTAGAGATTCCCCATTTTAGAGATTCCCCGTTCCCCGTTCCCCGTTCCCCATTCCCCGTTCCCCGATTCCCCGTTCCCTATTTTAGAACTAGCCAATGTTTGCCACTCTGATCAACAGTACACTTTTATGGGTGTGTCTGAAACGAAGACCCAAAAACGAAGACCGAAGACCGAAGACCCCTGGTCTAAAACGAAGACCCCCTGGTCTAAAACGAAGACCTCCTGAAATTATTAACGTAGTCATATTGTAAGATCACCTTGTCGCTAGTGGCCTAGTCTACGCGTTGCGTGACACCCCAAAAATCGCTGCATTTTAAGTGTTGTTTGTGTGAAAGCTCTTATATAATTATTTAAAAGGGAAATCCAAGGAGAAATGATAGAAAAATTCAAGAAATTGAAGCAGGGATGATTAGGCATGATGCATGGATCGATGATTGTTGATTGATTGGAGTCCAATTCGTCGAGACAAAAGCCGTCAAATTTCGTCAAATTAGGTTTCAGAAAAACCCAAAATAACCAGATGTCCCGCGCATTTCGACCTAAGACCTCTGAAAATGTAAGACCTCTGAAATAATTAACGTAGTCATATTGTTAAGATCACCTTGACAAGCAACTGCATTAATAGTCTCGGCTAGTCTACGCGTTGCGTGACATCCCAAAAATCGGCTGCGTAGGCTACAGCATTTTAAGTGTTGTTTGACCTGTGACCTGAGCGGAAGTCATTTCAAATGCAAATCCCTTGTGGTCTAACAGTTATCGATGTCTTAAAGGAAGTGTGTACGACGCCAGTATGTTAGCGCGAATTTGCAATTTTTTTTGTTTTCTCTTTGGCTCAATGGAGTCAATAAATGCAAGTCGTCGAGACAAAAGACAGGCGTCCAGTTAGATACACCCGGCCTGTATCCAGCTTATACAGCGATTATGCACTTGAAATGTCCTTAAACGCTCCCCCCCCGCCCCATCCCTCCCCCATCCCCTCCCTTCCTTTCCAATTTCCCCGGAAATTTTGCAACCATCCAAGGCCAACTGCTAGCACCATCGAAGTAACCCTGCTGATTTCAACGAACATATCACGTTCTTATTAGAAAACAAAAATGTCATCCTAGTTTTGACAAAAATGAAGTTACAACTCACATTACAAATAGAAACAGACGCTTTAATATAAGGTAAGAAAGGTTGTTAATCACTCTGTCCCATGTAATGTATATCTGTAAAACGATTGTAACAAAAACTAACGAAATGCTAACGAAACTAAGTTCATGTTGCAAGAATTTTTCACTTCATTTAAAATACTCATGTGCAGGTGATTTTTATATGGGACGCTTTCTATCTGGCCAAATTTTCAATTTTCCTGAGATTTTCTTTTCCAAATGGAAATAAATTCCAATTTACACGAAAATACGTACATTAAAAAAAACCCTCGCGCGGTGTCAAAATAAATCACTCACGTTTTTTTACGCACATTGACTTCCGTTCAGTTCTAATCATTTGGAACATCCGAAAAGTAAAACTTGAGTACCAACGATTGTTGTTTGATTGCTTTCCAATTTCCAGTGACATGGTAACTATCATCTCGAGTTCATCCACTTACTGGGAAAATTTGTGGTCAATAGAAAGCGACTCATTGAGTTTCGAAAACTGAAACGTGTAACAAACAATATACTTTAAATTCATCCATTTCCCACATTGAGAAGCGGCTACGAGTAGGTGAACGTTGAATGTGATAAACGCACCATTCGCTACAACACTACTGTGACTATCGTTCGAAGCAATAATAGGCAAACATAAACGTAACATAACAAGAACAAGGTGCCATACAAATCTATGAAATGATTAAATTGTCTTCTGCCAAAATGTCCGTCTTTCTTTAACTGTTTAACTGTTTAACTGGTCATGTTTTAGACCAGGGGGTCTTCGTTTTAGACCAGGGGGTCTTCGTTTTAGACCAGGGGGTCTTCGTTTTAGACCAGGGGGTCTTCGTTTTAGACCAGGGGGTCTTCGTTTTAGACCAGGGGGTCTTCGTTTTAGACCAGGGGGTCTTCGGTCTTCGGTCTTCGTTTTTGGGTCTTCGTTTTAGACACACCCCACTTTTATAACAGGAAACGATCGAGAGAAGACAATGATAGCTTTTATTCTTCGTGTGTGAGGCATGTTGTTTAGTTCAATGTTCACCAGTTCCAGTCGTTTGAATGTCTATACATTGTTCATTTATATACTTGTGAATTTTTGAGCAACAATTTTATCCTTGCGCATTGTTTATTCGCTTTTGTTTGAATCGTTTGACTGAACCGTTTCGTTATTTCAATTTTAGGGCTTTGTTCATATTATGTTCAGTTCGAAAATTATAAGCTGTCAAGATCTTTTGTCCCTATTTATTCAGTTATAAACGGCAGGCATAACATATAAACAGCAAAAATGAAGCACTTTTTACGGCCAAAGAGATTTCATAACATGCCTATTCGGTTGACGATAAGCCTGGGATGTTTTATCTGTTTTATTCCGGGTCTTGCTACATTGTATAATCACAGAGAATTGCTTACGTCTTTTATATATATCTTGCAATACAGATTCCTATTTTCAACAAGAGGTTATGGAACATGGAACATATTTATTTCACAGCCACAGCTGAAACAATAACAGTCGCACACAGCACGAGCCTAGCCACTGTACAGAAAACAAGACAACGTTACAAATACTGTCTACCCCTCCTTAGGATTATAATTGTCCATCAGACACGTGACCAGACCCAACCAGGGTCTCTCCCTCTCTCTCGCTCCAGGGGGCGGGAAGAAGAGAGACCCTGGGAACGAGGTTGAAGTTAGCAAAGTTTCTCGCAAAAGAACATCCGGTTTGACTGTAAACAAGATTGCCGTTACGTTACCGATCTTCCATCCTCCTTCATCTTGAAAACACCTCAAGACGATGTCCAACACCGCTGACAAAGTACGTTAAACCACTGAAAAAACAAAAACACCGCCAAAAAAACCGCCAAAAAAATCCTAACTCGAAAATCCAACTCGAAATCCAACTCGAAATCCAACTCGAAATCCAACTCGAAATCCTAACTCGGTAAATAGGCAACCTCTGCTCAATTCTCGTTTGTTTGTCTCGTTCGTGTCAGCCGAATCATCGCCATGATTTGATTCTCGCTGATTAGCATATTTTATGTGTTTTAGGACACACTAAGAGTGTTGTGCCAGCGTGTTGTGAGCGTGAAGTTCGCTGAAAACTGCAAAAAAGCTTCGAAAGCAGAAGGACGCACGAAAAGCACATGGAAATACACAATGTGAGCAAGGATGAGATGAATCTCGCCACGCGTGAGATAGTTCGTCAAAGTGAGGCAAAACGTAAGCAAGCGCCTCAAAGCGAGGCAAATGTGTGTCGACGAACCAAAGCAATCTCGAAAAAACCTCCCTTATCAGTTGCACAGGACACCCAATAATGCACAGAAATCCCAACACAAATTAGGACTGCGTTCTCGTTCCTCGAACGCAATAATGCACTTGCGACAGCAAAAAGGTGGCCGCGGCCGCTTAAAAGAGGTGGCCGTTGAATAGAGGTATCAAATACAGCAGTTTACTGACAAATAAATCGGGACTTTGGAAAGTGGCCGCTTAATGGAGGGTGGCCGCTTAATAGGTGGCCGCTTAAGCAAAAAATATATTTTTCTTACTATTGATAGTTTTGATTCTTAAACCACTCAAACAAAAGACCCTTAAGACTAGCATCATATCATCACTATTTTATTTGCAAACAAGCATATCCATCAAGATCTGGGGGCAGGGTACTAGTTGCTGGCCAATATTTAGTGTGAAGGTGAAAGTTGCATGAAGGCCAACTTGAAGGGGCGGTGATTTTCAAAACTAGACAAGAGAGGAGGAGTTACAACAGCTAGTGACAGTTAGTAGTTCAGGGTCAGTTCATCTAGGGTGATCAAGGTTAATACCATTGCCTATCACGTGACCTGGCTAACCTTAAACCTAGGACCTAACCATAAGTTAGGTCCGGCCCTGAACTAAGCTACTCCCACCCTAGAAATTGTTCTAACCCTAGAATCTTAACCCTAAGCCCAGGTTTGAACTATCCCTAACCCTTGCTTCCGCCGGGGGTATCAAAAACCCTGGTCACGTGACCTCCATTTTTCCTGTTAACCCTTTAACTGGCAAATTTCTTTGGGTTCCCAAAGCAGTTTTGTGGGGCTAGGCAATCTGTAGAATTTCGTGACTGCAAACAAATAGCTCACATAAAAATATACGCTGTTTCAAATCAACGTGGGCTCGAATTTTCATTGTGACGTCAGTATTCAGCCGTTGCTCGCTCGATTAGCGATCACACGGACTCGAATCTGATAAGAATTTGGTTTATAAGTGCTTTTTCGAGTCATTTTTCACTGCAGAAACTCCCAGGCTGGCATCATTAAGCTGGAATGGTGGGCAGAGGCAAACGTCTGAAAGAAACCAGAGGTGAGAGATGATTTGACAATGACTGGAACGCCAAAAGTATCCGTAGCAAAACATGGCGGTCCATGAGTGAAGTTGTCTCTCTGGCCCTTCTGTGGTTGGATTTCGAGACCTACCAAGGCAATTTGGACGACTTTTGACTTCTAAAAAATGCAATCGGTGCAATATTTTGCCAGTTGGTCTGGGTGGCTCGACACTTCTAAAAAATATATCAAACAGAGGTAGGTAGACTTGCATGCCGCCGGTATGGTTGTATTACCCAGAATTCCTTTCGGTCGTGCATACGGATATTATAAGTTTGCAAGAATAGCTCTGATTGAATGGAAATTGCTCGGTCTGTTGAAATATTGATGGGAATTTTTCTAAGTGGATGCAGAGGAATAGGTTCGAAGTTAGCTGCAAATGTACACTTTTGGATTTAGAGTTACTTTTTCATTAAAAGAAATTGATGCAAAGATGTGCGTTTTTTGTTGTTTTCCTGGGAAGTAGAAAACGGGCATTTCTGGATTTGCTGCCGAATGAACAACCATATGCAGCGGAAATCCAAAGTTGTAGTCAAGTAGTTGGTTGTTAATGCTATGAAACTTATCGCTTTGCCCTAACAAGGGATCATTACTATCATTTGTGTAGATTTGTGAAAGCTGCAGATTTTTAAATCACTACCAGTGATTTTCGTACAAATATGTACGATTGGGACTTAAAGGGTTAATAGA
>JAJGOT010000446.1:145000-150000 GCA_022457155.1 Cladopsammia gracilis | reverse complement strand
TCTGTAGTGTGAGGTGTTTTTAAAGCAGAAAGCAGTCGAGTAATTCAATCGAATCGAAGGCGATTCTAAGAAATGAATACTTGAGTAAAAACGCCTTCAAAAGAGAATTTCTGAAAATAATGATATTGATGCCTTCGAATTTCAAGAGTAGCTTACTTTACTGAACTTACTTCCTAGCACTCAATTAATAAATCAATCAATCAGTTATAAAGTTTAGAGCTTTCAGCTTGTTACTCGGAACAAACGACCCGTATCCGAAACTAACACAATGTCATCCAGAAACAAAAGCATATGATCAAATCTGCAAAATTTAAAATGGAAAACGCAATAACTATACACACTGAAGGAATCCTTTGTCTAAAATGATCAAGACCGATCCCTTATCTTACACTGACATAGTCAGTTTTCTATTGATGTTTTATAAGGAGAAAGCCTAACAATGGTTTCGCTTTAAAAGGTTTACTCACCTCTTTGACCTGTTATGTATCTTCATTACTTTTGTTGATTTTTTGCTCTTGTTTTATTTTGTGTAAAATAAAGTTGTATGTGTGCGTGCGTGTGTCCTAGAAATATGGCAAATCCCGTTTAACTAATTTTTCGCGTAATATTTCAACTTTCTGTGTTTTCAAAGCAGTCGCAATAGGCGTCTTCACTAAGGTTAAAATGTCGTAAAGGAAAATCGGAACTGCTCTGTAACACTTTCCCTTGTAAGCTACTTTGTAACTCAAGCAAGATAACTAGGTTTTAGGAAGGTATTCAATAAAGACATGTATAGGAGTGGAAAATTGGACTCAATTTCCTTTGTTTCTGGGAATCAGTCTGAATAAGATTGCATTCTTTTAATTGCTGCGGAACGAGCGTAGCGAGTGAGCAACAACATAATCAGGATTTAAGAGAAATATATGAGAAAAAATATAAGCTAGGAAAAATCTCGATTTGATCGCTTTTTTCCAGAATTCACTGCGCCACGAACACATTTTGGGCCAGAATGCACTGCGCCACGAAAAATAGCCTCGCTTGCTGCTTCAAGCTCAGTGTTGGCTGCGAGATTTGTAATACAGTATTTTGGTCCAACATGTCCCAGTCGAAATCGCAACTGAAGTGTCGAAGACTACTCGAGTTGAGCGAGGACTGCGAGGCATGGTGATAGGACCGTTGAATGGCAAAGATTTTCGAAGATTGTACGGAATAAAAGACAAATTTATTTTGAAATCACTCCGACAGGGGTCGATAAGACTTAGCTGAGCTGAGCTTGGGAGACGCGAACACACAGTAATTAACCTAAATTTCCACACCTTCCTCGTGGTGAACGCGTCCTTTACTCAACAATATTCTACAGACATTGCAGGAACTTGATGCGTGAATTACAAAACAAAATTAGTCTTATGAGCTGGAATTTTCGTCGATTCATCCCGGTTACATTTGCTTTGCTTCCCCTCAAAAAACGAAAGAGAAAATTCTGTAATACCAGCGAGACGATAAAACAGCATTGTTACAACAAATTTACCGCAGCAATTACTATCTTTTGGATACACTAGTAGTTATGTTTATTCACCGTTGTCCCTAAGAATACTGATAGCTCTGCTGCTAATTTGGCTGCTAACAAAAATAGCACTTGAAGAAATTTCTAAAACGGTTGCGCTAGTAGTTTTTGGTTCTTGTAAAAATGGCTGACAGGCAACATGGTAGAGTCACAACAAAATAATGGGGGGTTAAAAATGTTTCCTTTCCAATATTGCACCACTTTTTAAAATGGTGAAAAATTAAAAATTTGGTGAAAATTTTTCAGATACCTACTCTTAAAACGTCCTCGTCACGCTGATGAATATAATTGAAGTGATATTTTAATTATTATGTACTACCCAAATGAAATATGGTAGATCTTGTACAACAGGAAATTGTTAGTCCTCGTGCCACTCCGTTCACATTTTAATTACCTTCTCATTTATAGTGCAATGTCTTGGCCTGATTGAAAGTCTCGCAATCGTTTTTTATCAGAAAACCCGAAAATACAACCAACCCACCTTAAAGGAGCTTTGTCATGGGGGGTTTTGACGTTTGTGGGTCAAAATTTCCCCAACTGATTAACTAAGTACCTTTGTGAAACACGAAATGAAACACTTTGCATCCCATGGGCTTGCCTAGTATGTAGATTCATATATTCTTTTTATCAATTTTGAATATAAAATTTACACACAGTTGGTATTGAACTTACACGTCGAGTTATGTACAATTACAGGTCCTGGTCACACAATTTCATGCAATGTAAAGAAACACTGACTTTGTAGTAGGAGTATCTTTCATTAACACTGATATGGTATAGTTTTCTGATCACAGTACTCTATCAATACTTTATCAGATAAATCTACACATACCCCAGTGTTGCCATACCACACTCGCTCTTTCTGTTTACAGGTTGCCAGAGTTTCAAGAGTGAAAAGCCATGGGGTCAGGCCTAGATAAGGTAACAGCACAACAACAAGCTAGCGATGACAAGGCAAAGGAAATGTTGGAAACGATCAACAAAATGATGGCCATGAAGATTGCAGCCGTCTCCTCCAAGTTGCAGAAGGAAGCAAGTGAAGACAAGACGCTTCCGATTGTAGCAGTCGTGGACCGGTCACAAAACTACAGGATCAAAATCACACAAGTGCCTGCCAAAGACGTTTCTGCTGGTATTGATCACATTCTAAGTGGTAAATTCCTGGAAGGGTTAAAACACCTCCTCACCGGGGCCCTTAACCAGTTCTTGGGCAGCACAGATGTGGGCGAAACTGAGAGGACCGGTTTTCACGTCGTCTTTGCAAACAACAGCCTACTGCGGTTGGACTACATGATTTACAAGTACCAATTCTCCTCGGTAGGCTTGCTAAGGGAATTTCAGAACGCATTCTGTTACTACATGCAAGTTGGTGTACTGGACTTGGAGAAGGTGAACTCGCAGGTCGTGCTGTATGAGCTGACCAGGGCCATTGGTGGAGACGAAAACCTTGCCAGAGCTTCACAAGAACTGGCGGGGCTGGCTACATTTGCGAAAAGCTTGTACGCTGCCATTCGTGAGTTAGAATCTGCAGCTATATCAGGGGACAGCAGTGGTGGATCACGCGCGCTGAAGGAAGGAGAAGCGGAGGAGGTTGTGGTGGAAGAGTCGAATTAAAACATGCCATTTTTCACACTGACATTTAAATAGAATTACTTCATCACGTCAGTTTCTTAGTACCCTTAACATAGTTGGGTTTTTTTAATGTGTGAGTTCCGTAGTTGTGAAATAGAAAAAATCTATAAGTGGGAACCATACTATTGTTGAACGCGATATTCGTTTAGCGGTTATGTATGAATGAGTTCATTAAAGTTCAAACTGGTAGTTTCACTTTGTTACATCGGGGAAGGGAGGGGGGGTGGGGATGAAGGTGATAAAACTACTTTTCAGTGTCTTGGAATGTATTTTTGATTTGAATCGAATGTCATGACTGTTTTCTGTTCATTTTCGGATTTTTTATATCTATTGGATTAATTTTTGGTTGATATTTGTTTGGTGGAAAAGGAATTATTTTTGTTATTGCTATTTTTTAAGTGGTACCGTTGTTTTTTCGAATTCTGATGGCAGATAGTTTTTTTCTAGTTCTGAAATTACAGTTTGTGATTAGTTACAAAACCAATGGGTGATGAATGGTCTTTTTTAATATTGCTCCTTGGAAAATTTAGTGGAGGCAAAGTGATGTATTGATTAGTGTGTTGTAGTTTGCATCCTCGATATGCCTTAATGTGACTGCGTGATGCAGTTATGAGTCATATGTGTCAAGTTATTTGGCTGTGTGACTGCGTGATGCGGTTCCAGTCAAAGCTCACATTTCACCCTTGCTCACCACAGAGTTCTAGTAGCTCAGTGGTAGAGCATCCGACTAGATCACGGAGGGTCGTGGGTTCAAATCCCATCTGGAATTCGGAAATTTTTTCCGAGTTGGGATGCGGGTTTTCATTTATGTTTCATTTCTTAAAGACTCACTTGGAAAACATTTCGCCACGCGTTATTGAAAAGTAAGATTTTGACGAATTGGACTGATAATTTTTCAGTACGATTTAGTTTTCTTATTACTCATTGGCAATAAGCGCATGAGGTATAAAATGCCCTCCGTTTCTTCGTGTTTTTGTCGCATTTGTGCATGTAAACCTCCCTTAGATAAAAGGCTTCAGGAAGGTTAAACCAATCAGAATCCGTCTACTGCGCACATGTCTGGGTTTAAGGGGGACTAGAGAGAACCGGTTTGTCACTCGGAGAAGACTATCAGATTTCAAACAAATATGGCCTCTTCTGTACTCTACACTTCAATTTTTCAGACGTTCATTTCCATTACCAAAATGTAAACACGCCTTTTAAGACTTCGAAATGGAAAGAAAAAGTCCTAAGACGATTCGTATGCCTTTGAAGTGGCGGTTAGAGAGTTGCAAACGATGGAATCTTCCTGTGAGGATCAGCATCCATTTCCCGGTGTAGTCAATCGAACGAATCTGAACCAAAAACCAATCGAACCCAATCGTTCGATTGGAGTTCGATTGGTTCGGCAATCGAACATAATCGAACTGGAACTTTTCAGTAAGTTCAATTAAGTTCGATTACCGAACCCAATTGAACTCAATCGACGCGATTGGTTCGATTTTGTTCGGTGGAAAAACAAAACGGTAATCAAAAATTGATAAGCATTCAGTCTCAGTAGAATTGGAAGGATTTCACTCTTTAACTGATTTTTTACTAGAGGAGCAATTATGAGAGATATCAACACATTTCAATTAACTAAAATCTTTATATTGTTACATGAACAGCTCAGTACATTATATCGCTCGGAATAACACCGAACGGGGATATTATTAAAATATTCATACCGTCGTCGCTAAAGTTTCGGATAGATAACTAAAAAACGACCACTGCAGTTGAATCTGGACGCACGCAACAGTGTACAGTGTACAAAATAGTTACCACTTACGCTAAAAGTGTTCTCATT
>JAJGOT010000446.1:0-142500 GCA_022457155.1 Cladopsammia gracilis | reverse complement strand
CAACTTGCGAGAATTTTTTGGGCAAATTGTTCACCGCCCCCCCTGGAAAAAAATTGCCCGTACGCCTTATGGGAAAAGTCGGAAATTTTAGAAAACACTAGATAGAATAAAGCAGGTTGCTGAATTTAAATATTATTTTGTGATGTATATAATATAATTCGCAGACGGTAGCGCTCCGCGCTGCAATTAGGATAAATAAATCCGGAAGCAGAAAATCACTGAATTCTGATAAGCGTTTAACTCTTTTATCCAAGGGAAAGACATTTTCATTCACGGAAATATGAGTTTCATTAAAAAGTTTTTACCTTTAGAACAAATATTTTGGATTCATGATCATGAGAAAACAGCGCGCGATCGAATTACAGAATCTCCTGAATCCAAAAATTTATTGGAAATCCGGGCAGGAGGAGGGGACTCTGGGCTTGGAAATCCAGGCGGGAAGGGGGATCTAGCGGGCCAGGATATCCGGGTGGAGGGGGAGGGGTTCAAACAATCTTGCCATCCGTCGGTGGGGTCGGGTGGGGGGGGTTGTTGGTGGAGAATGTGGATTTTTTTCTGGAATAACCCAATGTAATAGAAATAATTCACGGTTTGGGAAATATTAGACTAGTGTGGGTTTGATCGGGAATCAATAAATTAAATATTCAAAGCGAGTACGGAAAAATTGGTAGCTTCATCAACATGTCTTGAGTGATGGTGCAATGTGTGTCACGCAAAATTCGTTGAAGGGGGAGGGGTGCGTGACCCGTTTAAAACAAACCATAAAACTTTTTTACGCAAGCGCATGAGTATAGGCTACTGGTAGCGTCTTGGATTATATAATTTTTTTGATTTTTGTAATTTCCCCCTCCCCCTTTCCCTCCCCCGGGACGATGCGTAAGCACTCAAACTTAGGTTTCACTAAACAACACAACTGGTCCACCCAGCATTTTATCATTTATTTTAAACACATTTAATACATTCAAATAAAGAACGCTTCCGAGTGTCTAATAAACGGAAACGCCGCAAAAAAAATTATTTCCTCCCACTTTTTGTAAATAGCTTTAATTATTAAGTATAACTTGCAAAGGTTAATTACAACAAATATAGAACGCTTCCGAGTGTCTAATAAACGGAAACGCCGCAAAAACCTTATTTCCTCCGACTTTTTGTAAATAGCTTTAATTATTAAGTATAACGTGGCAAGGTTAATTACAGTTCATTCAAGTTCATTTCACTGCTGGGTTCTGTGAAGGGTAGATCCTGTAAGACCAGAAGATACCAAAGTTAAGTTAGTTTCAGCTTTTCTGCATGTAGTTTTCATTACTCAGAATGTCGCGACACATCCGGACCTATTTTTCTTGTTCGGCGCGAACATTGAAAGTGAATAACAGAATGTCCCCCACCCCGGGGGGAGGGGGAGAGTTACTCAAGAAAGGTTTGTACGGGGATGAAAAACACGAAAGCACCAACTTGAGCACAAACCCCCAGTACCTTACGCACGCGCACAGCCATATCACCCTGGCAGTTACAGCCATGGATAGCCGTTTCGTCCCTGTTAGGACTCATCGGCATGGCATAGTCGTCGGGCACCTGATAGGACTCGAAAGCCCTATGTTTTTTGTATGTTTAAGGCGAACTGACAGCTCCCCATTGGGGTAGTGCAATCGCGAAAGCCCTCCTTTAAGCGACAGCTCCACGACAAAGCATGTGGTACAGGGATGCTCCGCCCCGAGGTCCGTGTCTTTCTGGACATAAGTGGCCTACAGAAGAAACACTGCGTCTCTTTACTGTATGTTTTTGGTTAACATTTGAGCAACGTTTACTCACTTTTCACTTCAATATCTGAAACATTAAAATACTTTAATAGACGAATTGGCCATAACGTATGTCGGTTTGAGATATTTTGAAAGGCTCTTTTTATGTACTTAAATATCAGTTTTCCCTACCTTTTGTATACTTCAACTCGTGAAATCCCTACCCTATACCTCCGGCCTAAAAACGGTACCCCTTTCGGCGGAACATTCCCGTATAGCCCATTATTGAAGTACCCCCATCCTCCCACGGCCAGAATGTCAGACAATTGAGAAAATGACCTGCAAACAGCTCGGATGAACAACTGATCTGACTTTAATTATAAAAAGACTTTAATTTAAAAGTCTCGTACTCTCTAAGTTTGTAACAGTTTACGATTTAAAATTAAACACTACGAGTTTGCAATACAACGTGGTCTGGACATAAAATGACATATTTTATTCTGGATAGATTTTAAATAGCAACATTACCTTTGTTTTGTGCCTGGAGCGAGGCATCACTTGCAAGGCCCTTCATTGCAAGCCCTGGACTCCTTGCGTGGTCCTACACAGTTCTCTCCCTTCCACTGGGGAGGGGGGTTAGTACAGCTTCTTGTTCGTTCTTGAAAACCATCGCCACAAGTCACACTGCATGCAGAGAATGGAGTCCAATCGGAGAAGCCACCGTTGACACCTGCGTAACAACATCATAAACAAAACGGTCAATATTAATAGTGTGTCCCCTATAAACCTTGAAAGTGAAACTCGATGAACATTTGGTGTCTTTGGTTTTATAAATCTAGAACCAGGTTTTAAAAGTTTTTTTTAAAGGCAATTATGCTATTCTCGGATAAAATTAAAATTGAATTTATATCCAACTTTTTGATGACTGCAAAACACCTCTTGTACCTTAATTTTTTAATTGGAAAACCTGTAACTGAAATAGTAAAAGTTAGCCTTCAAATTTAAATAGAGAAACAATAACTTATAACTGGATAAGCGTTATAACTTTGGAACAACCGAGACCTGTCTTTTGTTTGACACAACTTAAAAGGATGGCGGCCATCTTGGTGGCCATTTTGTATGTCGTCACGGACCCCCCAGCAGCGCCATATGAAAAAGCTTACATTCGTTAGTTGCAGCAACTTTTAAAAACGAAATAATGATTATAATCATAACAATGTACACTTGGGTCGCGTTTTTTAACATAACATCCTAGTCATTGTGAAATATCCGTTAACAACCCCTAAAATTTAAGAAGCCGTCGGTAATCAGCTTATCAGAAACGCGGACAAATATTCCAAGGAAAAAGCCATTGCAATAGTTTCGCTGGTACTCCAACGAGGGTCGTGAAGGGGGTACCAAATCCCAGTTCCCATTTTACCCCTTCACGACCCTCTAACTATGCAACCGTGTAAGCCTGGTAGCTAGACCGTGGGCGCGAAGGCGAAAAATGCTGATTTCACGATATCTACTGTCTCTACTGAGGAGTGCAATGTCTATTGCTACGAAATTTTATTTTTCTATTTCAAAATATTGGAGCAAAGACCGCTGAAGAAAAGAAATGCCATTCCCATTTTATAATTGTTCATCCCATTCCCAGTGGCTAAATCCCAGTCCCAGTGAGTAAATCCCATTTTCCCAGTCCAAAATAAGGCTAATCCCAGTTTCCATTTTACCCCTTCACGACCCTCTCCAACCCACGTTTGCATAAGTACTTACGACAAATCAATTTTGCCAGGTCATCAAACAACGCATTGAGTTCTTTATACGTTGACACTTGGTAGGCGTTATCATTAGCGACGCTTCTCAAAACTTTCTGATGATTCGGATACGACGGAATTGGACCAGTTGCAACCACCGTCAAACGCATACCTTTGGCCTGAAATAAAAGAATTGATCATTTCCCATCCTGACCAATCGATGAAAATTGATGAACGGAAATCATTAATCGACTGCTTTTAAGTTATGCTCCATATAAGAACTACCGTTAACTGCATTGTCCTGTGGCATGCACATTGACTCTTTTCCACATAAAATATCTTTGGTTTCAAGAATAGAGGAGGGGCTGATGGTTCATAATTATATAAATTTTTCAGTGGGGGTATAAAAATAAGGATAATCCATTTGTGTCAAATAAATTTTAGGAAATGTTCGTGCTTAACCAATCAGAATAGCAGAAGACAATAGCTACTACTTTTGCTTCTTTGATGAAGTTCCCCAAATACAATATCTTTTAAAAATTGCATGTTGTGCGATTGGGTCTCAAATTACTTGAAACCTTTAAAAAATTAGACAAAATGCACCTTGAACTTTAACTTTTAGCGGTTTTTGAGTCTAGGCCAATGGGATTACTAGTTGTAACAAAGAAAGAAGTTGACATTCCATTGTGCACTGCCGTTCAGCACTTTCCTTCTTATGCGGATCATTACATAAATATCGATTGGGATCGGCCAATCGGAAATGGAATCCGATGAAAGTGTTGTTCTTCAGCTTTTAAAAGAGGCACGTCAATTCAGTGAAAACTCCAATAACGAGACATTCATGTTTGGCGTTTCGCATGTTATCGTGCATCAACGCTAAACTTGAATGTCTTGTTCCTTGCATGAATTAGTTTTCAACTGACTGGCCTCTTTCAAATGCTGTCAAACAGCCCACCTCTAGGTCTTTTCTTAATTTTTATTTCTTTTAAATTTCTAGGTTAACCGGATAACAGCCAACTTGTTCAAGTTTGACGTTTGAATAAAATGCTGTTTGTTCTCGGTCAAGATAAACGGATCGTTTCAAAAAGGCACTCATGTCCAATACTGTCGCACTGATACGGACCGTGAGTAAACGCTGACGGTCCGTACAAAACGTACGGATCGTCATCCTCGCTTACGGTCCGTAATCTTCTAACTTTACGTAACTGTACGGTCCGTGTTCTGTCTGTATACGGAGCGTGCATCTCATTATCACACTCAGTCAGTGTGAATAACTTTTTACTGTGCATACGATTCGTACGAACCGTACGTTTCGAACGGAACGTTATCCTTGCTTACGGTCCGTGTTCTGTCTGTATACGGAACGTGCATCTCATTATCACACTCAGTCAGTGTGAATAACTTTTTACTGTCCATACGATTCGTACGAACCGTACGTTTCGAACGGAACGTAATCCTTGCATACGGTCCGTGAACAAACACGCGAGAGGAAATAAGGAACCTACACATATATCTCGTTCTTTAAGCGTTATGCGGCAAACAGCGCGCCACTATACCAAATATCTATTTTGCTACGATACGCTTTCAAATATAAACAAACACGCAAGCCGAAAACTAAACCCGAACATACACGCGAGAGGAAATAAGGAACCTACACATATATCTCGTTCTTTAAGCGTGAGGCGACAAACAGCGCGCCACTATACCAAATATCTATTTTGCTACGAATAACGGAACGTAATCCTTGCTTACGGTCCGTGAACATACACGCGAGAGGAAATAAGGAACTTACACAAATTTCTCGTTCTTTAAGCGTGAAGCGGCAATCAGCGCGCCACTATACCAAATATCTATAGTGCTACGATACGCTTTCAAATATAAACAAACACGCGAGCCGAACACTAAACCCGAACATACACGCGAGAGGAAATAAGGAACCTACACATATATCTCGTTCTTTAAGCGTGAGGCGACAAACAGCGCACCGGTTCAACGAAATACACGAAAATATTCTAAGTCCCCTTAATGAGATGCAGTTCACGGACCGTGCTTTCTTCAGTACGGACCGTCTATTCAGATTACGAACCGTACGCTCCGTACGGCTCGACGAACCGTTTTGGCTACACACGCTTCAACCAAATACACGAAAATATTCTAAGTCCCCTTAATGAGATGCAGTTCACGGACCGTGGTTTCTTCAGTACGGACCGTCTATTCAGTTTACGAACCGTACGCTCCGTACGGATCGACGAACCGTTTTGGCTACACACGGTTCAACGAAATACACGAAAATATTCTAAGTCCCCTTAATGAGATGCAGTTCACGGACCGTGCTTTCTTCAGTACGGACCGTCTATTCAGATTACGAACCGTACGCTCCGTACGGATCGACGAACCGTTTTGGGTACACACGGTTCAACGAAATACACGAAAATATTCTAAGTCCCCTTAATGAGATGCAGTTCACGGACCGTGGTTTCTTGAGTACGGACCGTCTATTCAGATTACGAACCGTACGCTCCGTACGGATCGACGAACCGTTTTGGGTACACACGGTTCAACGAAATACACGAAAATATTCTAAGTCCCCTTAATGAGATGCAATTCACGGACCGTGGTTTCTTCAGTACGGACCGTCTATTCAGTTTACGAACCGTACGCTCCGTACGGATCGACGAACCGTTTTGGCTACACACGGTTCAACGAAATACACGAAAATATTCTAAGTCCCCTTAATGAGATGCAGTTCACGGACCGTGGTTTCTTCAGTACGGACCGTCTATTCAGATTACGAACCGTACGCTCCGAACGGATCGACGAACCGTTTTGGCTACACACGGTTCAACGAAATACACGAAAATATTCTAAGTCCCCTTAATGAGATGCAGTTCACGGACCGTGGTTTCTTCAGTACGGACCGTCTATTCAGATTACGAACCGTACGCTCCGTACGGATCGACGAACCGTTTTGGGTACACACGGTTCAACGAAATACACGAAAATATTCTAAGTCCCCTTAATGAGATGCAGTTCACGGACCGTGGTTTCTTCAGTACGGACCGTCTATTCAGATTACGAACCGTACGCTCCGTACGGATCGACGAACCGTTTTGGGTACACACGGTTCAACGAAATACACGAAAATATTCTAAGTCCCCTTAATGAGATGCAGTTCACGGACCGTGGTTTTTTGAGTACGGACCGTCTGTTCAGATTACGAACCGTACGCTCCGTACGGATCGACGAACCGTTTTGGCTACACACGCTTCAACGAAATACACGAAAATATTCTAAGTCCCCTTAATGAGATGCAGTTCACGGACCGTGGTTTCTTGAATACGGACCGTCTATTCAGATTACGAACCGTACGCTCCGTACGGATCGACCCTTCACGTCACGGTCGGTAGGATTCTACGGACCGTACCTTACCTTTCACGGAACGTGACGGTGCGTGTATATTGGACAACCCTCCAAAAAGGACCATAAAGACGGAGGTAGTGACTGTCATTTAATATATTGCGACTGGAAATAATGTAATATTTGTTACAAACGTAATTGTATTTGTATAACATAAGTTTCGTTGAAGTTGTTTTGTGTGCAAGTGTCGACCATAGGAAACAACATTGTGCCAAACAAAACTCCGCTGGATTGGATCAAATAATCGATTACAACGATTTTAAACACATACATACATGAAGTCCACAAGTTCACACTAATTAAAGATGATTATGAGATTTTCCCAATTTCCAGTTTCTGAAGATACCCGCCAAAACAGCTAGCTAATCAGACAAAGTACGAATAGCTTTTGTCTTTATACTTAAAATTAATTACCTTTAATGGATTCACAGGCGATGAAACACTCCCGGTCATATCTACCACCAAACCAAGGTCCAATTTGCAACGGAGTTTTTCATCTACGGAAAGTGAGAAAAGTTCATTATCATGTAAAACGCAGATGTGTCCATTCGTTATATTAATGTTTTGCGAGCTGAATCAATTGGCTATGTTACGCTTCTTTAAACTTTCATGACCACACCCGGATTTAATACTCATCTGACTTATTTATTTATCGTAGGTCTAACTCTTATTGAGGCTGTGGATAAAATCCTAATTTGTGACCATGGCAATTGTAATTATTGAGCAGAGCACGTTCCTTTTGTTTACAGTGTTGACCTTAGCTTTCATTATCTTTGGAGATAAAACACGGGATTGCATTTTTCTCTTTTTGTCTTGGGTTAACTTGGAAGTGTCTAAAACACGGGATTGCATTGTTTTTGTCTTGGGTTAACCTGGAAGTGTCTAAAACACGGGATTGCATTTTTTGTCTTGGGTTAACTTGGGAAGTGTCTAAAACACGGGATTGCATTTTTTTTTGGTCTTGGGTTAACCTGGAAGTGTCTAAAACACGGGATTGCATTTTTTTTGTCTTGGGTTAACCTGGAAGTGTCTAAAACACGGGATTGCATTTTTTTTTTGTCTTGGGTTAACTTGCAGTGGAAGTGTCTAAAACACGGGATTGCATTTTTTTTGTCTTGGGTTAACCTGGAAGTGTCTAAAACACGGGATTGCATTTTTTTTGTCTTGGGTTAACCTGGAAGTGTCTAAAACACGGGATTGCATATTTTTTTGTCTTGGGTAAACTTGGAAGTGTCTAAAACACGGGATTACATTTTTTTGTCTTGGGTAAACTTGGAAGTGTTTAAAACACGGGATTACATTTTTTTTTTGTCTTGGGTAAACTTGGAAGTGTCTAAAACACGGGATTACATTTTTTTTTTGTCTTGGGTAAACTTGGAAGTGTCTAAAACACGGGATTACATTTTTTTGTTTGGGATAACTTGGGAAGTGTCTAACGAAAATAAAAAGCATCAGTCACTGTCCCAAAGGTCGGGTCAGTTTTTAAATTATAACTTAAGAGAACATCTATTGAAACCTGTTAACATGGAGTTCTCTCAGTACAGGCGGAAATAACAATTTAATTATCTCACCTCTTACCCCGAGTACAAATCGCTGACAGTTGTCTTTGACATTATTCGAGCAGTTCGAGGGAAGGCAACAGTAGTAAGATCCACGGTCAGTAAACTGCAAGTCAGATACTGTCAACACATAAGGGCTGTAAATTCCGCTGCGCTGAATGCGGTATTTTTTATCTGATCCGTCTTAAAAAAGAAAGGAATTAAAGGGAATAAAAAAGGTTACTCGTATTTACTCGAATAAATGCCTCCTCTAACTAAAGCGTCCTTTTAAAATAACCCTTCCACAAATGTCCCGGTTACAATGCACTATGTTGTTCCACAGGCATTTTTTGACATTCGATTTTAAGTTGTGAACATGCAATTGATCTCAGCTAGATGTGTTACTCTTGTGGTTATACAGGATCATATCGGTATGCAGAAACTTACATTCCCGTGTCTATAGTGAGTTATAAACATGTTATTTTCATAACCAAATAAAGACAAAAATTAAACATCCCGCCTGTTAGGATTTAACGCCCGACACATGTTTAAAACCGGCGATAATTACAACTAGGCATATCCTAAACTTGCACTACACCTAAAAGAACTGAGCAACCGCTCACAAAATAAACTGCGGGGAGAACGGAGGTCAGAAAAAAACCTGCAAGAAGAAACCCATATGGGGAAAAAATAAGTGGGAAATCTGGGTAGGAACCATGGCTCAAGCTCAAAACAATACAAGCCCATCCTACGAGGCTCTACAATACAAAGCTAAGCAAAACAAAATAAAAATCCTTTTAAAAATAAAAAAAAGTTAATGGACCGGTGCAGGCCTAGAATGCCTCACAATGGGACAAACTATCACTTCACAGGCAGCATGATACCCATCATGCACTGTAACAGTCGATCGCAGCCCCTCCTGGTCCCATGCAGTAGAAATATCAATTTCTGTCTAATTACTCAAACGTCAGAAATTACATTTAATGCAAGCCTTGAATCTCTAGAAAGGCAGTGTTAAAAGGACCACTGCCTACACTTACTTATGCAAGAACGTACGCTGTCTTCACCATGCTTCTGAACCTTCCATTCAACATGTAGAGGGAAACCTTTGGCGGCACACTCAAATGAAACACTGTCTCCTTTAAACTTACTCAACTCAAGATCCTCTTTTGGTTTATCAAGCCACGGAGTTACTAAAGAAAACAATAGTGCGAGCACTATGTTAGACCTTGAGTATACATGAACACGTGATTATTTGCCAAAATTGCTGGAAAGTTTGCGTCGGTCTCGCCCTGATTCTTCAGAAGTAATGAAAAAAGCAGTAATTAAGCAATTTAAAGCAAATCTGGAGACTAAACAAAACTGTAATATATTTATTCTCTCTATCATCATGCCGCAATTCCTAGAAGACAGCATTATGGCGAAGTTATAATCATACTGACAGAGATCTCAAGATATCGACCCTTTCCGACATAAGAAAAAAAGGATCGTCCGCGTATAAGCTTATCAAAGCTCCTAAGGTGCTTACAGCGATTTTCAGTAGCTGATGACAATGTTTTAGCGCTATCCAAATCTGCTTCCTAAACATAGGAGAAATGCAGTAATGAGTAGTGCAAGTGAGCGGATGTAATCTATCTGAGTTCTTTATGGGAACAATCAGTGATCTTTTCAATACGCCGTTTAACATGTTTAGGTGGCAAGCAATATAAGTTGTCTTTTTGCACGGTAAAGCAAGGGAGCTGTAAGCTATTTAAAACATAACCTGCGGACTCACTTCTCATCATAGTACTGTCAGACACATTGTGTTCTTTGACGTAACGCAGCAGCATCTCAAGAACGCATGTGTAAATTCCTCCATCTCTGGCATCAACAGTCTTAAAAACCAGGGGTCCAAGGGTATTCTGAGGATTAGTCGGGTCAGGATTTCTCACAGTTTGCCTTAAGACACCATCTTTATACCATGAAAGCCTCTTCAGGCCCGCACTCATGCTCTCTTGGGGCTCAGTCACGTTGCAAACAAGTGTGAAGCTGTCACCGTGTTGCAGCTCAATTGCTTTCGTCATGGACACACTGGGGATTTCACTCCCTAAAATCACATTAAATGCACGCGTTACTGGAACTACAAGATGCTAATGATAAAAAGGCAAAGAGATTTCAATGGAACCTCTTCTTTTGGACATCTCCATTTAGGGAACAATGCTCTGGATCCCGTCAAAACACTCATATATCTTTGTAATTATCACCCAGGCTCTATTCAAGAGGCACCTCCATTAATGGAACACTTCTTCTGATCCCGGCTAAACGCTCATATATCTTTGTAATTATCACCTCTTTTAAAGGGAAACCCCGGCCTATTTAGAGGACACTTCTCCTGATCCAGGAAAAAAAGCTAATATATCTTTGTAATTATCACCTCTATTCAAGAGACACCTCCATTAAGGAAACAAACACTTCTTCTGATCCCGGAAAAACGCTCATATATCTTTTTAATTATCACCTCTATTAAAGGGAAACCCCGGCCTATTTAGGGGACACTTCTCCTGGTCCCAAGAGGTGTCCCTTAATGGAGGCTCTGCTGTATTCTGATCTGTCAATCGAAAAAGGGCTCTGCATTAAGTGAAGGGTTAGTGAAGAATAAGGTATTGAATATCTTGGTCCATTTCAGGTTAAAAGAACCTTAACCTTCATTCCATCATTCTACATGTAAGAACAGAAGCAGTGTTTTGTTTTTGTTATGCTGGTCTGTGTTTATAGTATGCTTCATTTACCTGTAAATAGTACAGTAGAAACCAAAAGTGTAATCAGGTGTCTTCACGTGGAATGGCACATAGGGAGGAAACTAGAAACCCTCCGTGGCTCTCGACCTTAAGGAAGCCCGGAAGCGTTACCCCACGTCAAATTCACCAGCTTGAGCTCCAAAACAAGCAAAAGTGTATCCTATACAATGTAGTATTTATATTATATGTGATTATCTCTCTCTTACGTATCCAATTTAAGAGTAAACTTACTTCTAATGACATTAACGCTAAAGCCATGCTTCGTTTCCACAGGGTCACCAACTGCAAAAGCGTGACACTCGTACCTTCCCAGTGGACCATATTGACTGTCATCGTCCTGCGTTACATTCCGAATGTGCAAAGTAACAAAGAGCTTTTTTAATGTCCTTCCACCTGTAGAAGTATAAAGAAATAAAAATTTCGTCTTTATGAACGAAGCTCTAACCTATAGAAGTAGCGTGGTAGCCTTTCAAGATAGACCAGCACTGATGCACACATAAAAAACTAAAATGCCTAAAAGCCAGGTTTTGTTATAAGGCGCAACCCTAAAATATTCGTTGTCCCTTCGTTACATAACAAAACAAACAACAAAAATACAATAATAAAAGTCGTCCAGATCGATGCCCTTTCATTCTTGTTTCGAATACATGATTTACTTACATGTTACATTTACATATTAGGTACACTTGCTATAGACAAGAGCCTGGAGCAACTTTGGCCCATCGCCGGGCTGATTCCTGTAATTTAGACCATGTACTCCGGTACAAGGCAAAGCAGCAAGGAGACCAGGAGATCGTTTCCTTAAACATCTATGAGACGTTGAAAGAATGACAAAGATCAGATGCATTTAAACCGCCAGTTGCTCGACACTTTAATCTCCCCAATTATTCCAAACAACACACGATGAACTGCGGCCTTTCCGTAATCACCAGGGTAACACGAAAAGGCGAAAAATATGGAGCAAAAATTCATCTTCCAAATCGGCAATCTTAATCCCCACGGAATCAAAGAACGCTTTTCATTCAACTATTTTCAGTTCTTGTTTTCTTCACGTTACCATGTTTCCATCACTAGCATAGCTGCCTAGCGGTGTCGTACCTACATTGCATTTCGCAGAACCTCGCAAAACTGAGTAATAAACCATTCTTCATGACTGTGTAATGCTTTACATATTCTTCAAAAGTTATTAGACAAACATACAAATCGATTTGATCAAAGACAGCTACCTACGTACCTTGTTCTACCTCCTCTGTTCGCCTTGTGAAATATAAGTTGTCATTAGCTGTTAGTTTTGTGTAGAGAGCGTACTGGTCTTTCCTCATAAACTGTATTTTCTCAGGAGTTTTTACTCCTGATGAATCGAAAGCTACACAAGTAACTTGGGCAGGCGTGAACTCAATTGGATAGAGGTTCTCAGGATATGGCTCAACGATCCCGAAATTGTCGTCAACTAAAAAGGGAGAAGACAACGCATAATGAGAAATTGGGATAGCAAGTTGCTAAAAACTATTCTCAATGTCACTTATTAGGCAACAACTCCTGAAAATGCTTTATATAATATTTATTTATTTATTATTATTATTACTATTATTATTATTTATTATTAATTGATATTGCGCATCCATCAATATAAAAAAATCAACTACGCATTACCATTGTCCATAAGATAATCTAATAACCACTGAAAAACTATATTAGCACAAAAGTTGTAAGAATGGAAATACAATGATATTATGCTAAAAGGAATCAAAGGCTTCTCTGAGCCAACTCGTATGAGCCAAATTCAAGAGCTTTGCTACGGGCCGTGTTTATTCCATCAATCAAAAATTGACTTGTTCGTCCAAAAATGTCCGATTTACCGGTAGTTTCTTGGTGTTGCGGATGGTGTGATCACCAAATGACGTAAAACAAAAGATTCAAAAGACACTGAACAATACCCACACCACAACACAAAAGCTAACTCACAATGGTTTCCGCAACACCAAGAAACACCCGATTTACCTGGCTTTGTGCAAATTGCAATATGTTGGTTCTACATCTAAAGAATTCGAAGTAAGGTTTCGTAACCATAAATCTTCGATGATCAATAACAAAAAATACGTGCGAGCGAGCGGTCCACAATAATTGTACCGAACATGAAATTTCACAAATCAATTTCATTGTCATCAAAAATATCATGAACCATGGAAATTCCACTCATCTCGAGCAATTGTTACTTACTAGAGAAGCTTATTGGACTTCACAGTTGTTTACCTTGACCCCGCATGATCTTAAAAAAAGACGCGAATAGGCCATTTCCGAGTTACGTTATGCCTCGTTGTCAAAGCGAGGCTAGGTTCACAACCTTTCATATGAAAATGAGTTTTTATTCAAATGCAAATAAAACTCATTTTCATATGAAAGGTTGTGCAGCTAGCCTCGCTTTGACAACGAGGCATAACGTAACTCGGAAATGGCCTATTCATGACAACTCGAAGAATCGCATTTGTTACAATAGCTAATTAGCTGGTTGTGGCAAATGAGTTTTCATTTGCAATATATATATCACGTGAATTTAACTAGGCTATTAAGTAATGGTCCTAGTGAGGACAAGGCAATCTAACGGCAAGGAATGCAGAAAGGTGTTAATTGTGATATTGTTGAAGCCGTTCACCTCATTGGCTAAAACGTGAAAATCTACCATAACTTAACCAGGTAGTGCATTTATTTCTCTCTAGTTTACTAATTGATTCCCTTTTAGTGAAAACTATTCTGTGTTTTAATGCAACCAAAATTCTATGTGGGAAACATGTAAAATTAGAAGCCTTTCTTGGCCATTGTTTTGGAGTTTCACGATTGGATGAAATCTTGTAGAACAAAAGAAACATCACTTTAAAATAAAGTTCCAGTACATTTTATTTAAAAAACATGTTGTCCATAGGTTGAGGTATTCTCCGTAAGAAAAACCTAAACAATCTTATGTGGGGAAAGCGAAATGCCGCGGAACAATAGAGCATTGCCTAGTTCTTACACGCATTGTTACTTAATAGTAGGCTTGAATTTAGAAATCCAATAACTTTCTCTTGCTCTTCTCATGCATGTCTTGATTAGGATTTCTAACTTTTTCAATGACTGGTTTTTTTTAATGTTTAACCCCACAGTTTTTGAAGAAAATAAATTAACAGTCATTGAAAAAGTTGGAAATCCTAATCAAGACATTAGAAGAGCAAAAGAAAGTTATTGGATTTCTAAATTCAAGCCTACTATTAATGGCCTAGTTAAATTCACGATATATTTTGTTTAGTTTAATTTAGTTTAGTTTAACTTTATAGCTTCATATCTGATTATTACGTCAGCATGTCACATGTGTTCTTTCCGTTGAGCTTTTTAAATTTCGAATGTTGTTACAGTTAATATGTACCTCAGATGCTCCTGATGAAGACCGTTATAGTCGAAATGTCGAGCGAATAAACCAGCAAAGCTACATTGGAGTTGGACTCTTGATACTCACATTTTCGTTTTTATTTATGTTATTTCAAGTGTCCACGATCGCTTTAGTGATCCTCCAGCAAGCATTTTACGTTGGTTTAGGATTTGCATTGTTTGCAAGACCCCTCAGTGCGTATAAAGGCAGTGCTATTCACTGTAGTCTGTGTCTAGCGGAGAAGTTATGCATCCTTACCGCCGATGAGCAGTCCTTACATAACAAGAGATCAGAGCTTATTTCAAAATGCACGCATGAAAACAAGTTTTATGCAGAAAACATCAAGTTCCAGCCGTCCACGCAAGCTATTTCCTAACAACTGAAAGTTAATTAGGATCGAACTGATTAGGGATTGCCCCAACTCTTAGAACTTTAAATTTAAATTCAAATTCTTAACGGTATTTTGCATACGACATTTGATGTGCGCATGCAAGCTGCTTTTAACGCCTTTTAACGACCTTCAATTCAGTCTGATGATCGTCACCGAGCGTGAAACTCGAGTTACTGCTTTGTAATATCACATCATGTGATAAAAAAATATATATATATTCCTGCTCTGCTATATGTATCGAGCACTCTCTGTCCAACTGAACCGGAAATTGTGAAAGTGATTTTTTTTTTTTGCGTTGACAACTGGGTGACATCAATGTTTTAAATTTATTAACTCATTAATTCTTTGACTGGTCTGTGAAACAACAAAAAGCTTCGATGTAATCAAGCTTACTTAGAGCAAAACTTTCTCAGGTTTTATAAAGCGGAATAACAATTCCGAATCTATTTTTCTTGCAATTTCCTTTTGGTTGCATACTAATACTAGTTGTTTGGTACTTTTTAACTCGATGACACTAGCCTAGCCCCGTTGACTGACGTTTGCATGTGGCCGGTAGCACTCGGATCTGGATAACACTTAGGACCTGTTCACATGGAGGTGGGGGACCCCGGGAAGGTGAGGTACCCCGCCTCGGTGGGGTAACCAATCTCTCCATACAATCTCTTTTTTTCTTGATCGTGTTCACATGAGAGGTGGGGTACCTCACCGAGACAGGTTGCCCGGTCAGCCGTGCCGGGTAACGCGATTAGCTGGGGTAAGTTTTCTCCATGTGAACGCTGAAGGTGGGGTACCCCGCCTAGCTGGGGTGATGTTCCTTTGTTTGTTTTCGTGCTTAGCGGGGACCATTCGATACCATTTAGAAACCTCACCCCAGCGCCCCTGGGCTCTAGATATTGCATGTGAAGACTAGCATTTTTTGACCCCGGCTAGGCGGGGTACCTCACCTACCCGGGGTCCCCCACCTCCATGTGAACAGGCCCTTAGTTGCTCCCCAACTTTTCTCCCACACAAGAGGTTTCTATCAATTGTCCATGACATTAACAATCTAACAATAAATGCAATTTATTCCTTACCTGGTGTCGGTGGGTTCGTCGACGGAGGTAATGTAGCGTTTGCTATAAAAGAGAGTTAAACGACATGAAACCGATATAGTATACAACTACTTGCAAGAAAGTTCATAATATTCAATTAATGATATTCACAGAGGATGAAAGAAGAGAAATTGTTAAGAATTAAAAAAAAATCATTTCTGAAAAAAAATTAATTCCTGTTATGTTTTTTTTCTACTACGTTAATTTCGGTCCATTTTGTGTAAACGTGTTTTTAGCTGCATTCAGTAATAGTTTAACCGTTTTCTTCAAGCAACACGTATGCAGCGGGATATGAGATAGCCGTATAAAGAAATTGTCTCCATAAAGTTCGTGGATGATCGTAAAATCTTCGGCGTGACAACCTGAGCGCGTGCAACTTTGTGCTCACAAAGAAACTCTTTCTGTTATAGACTCATAAAACTCTTTCGGTCTTAGATTTTCATGTTAGTTTTGTAGAAAGTGTGCTTAAACCGTTTTAAAAACAACGCTTTTCTCTTTTACACATACAAGTGCACTTTATCGCAAAGGTGTGACTTTTTTTATTACTCGCACCTCCTTCAGAGTAAAATCTCTCTGTGGATCTTTAAACGCGCTAAATTGAGCGCGAGCAATTTTAAATGTCTAGAATATAAAGATTGGTAGGAGAGTCCCTAGAGAGGGCAGAGCAGTAGTTCGATCTAATTTGGACTCGGGTTTTTTGTGCGCCCAGGGATGTCTTGCTTGTGTAATTCCCAAGGGGAAGAAGATCTCGGGTTTCTGGGTGAGCCCTGGGATATCTGGGTGAATCTCTAGGATTTTATTTATTTTTTATTTATTTTTTTTGTTTACATTTGCCACATAGAATAAATATTACAAAAAGAAAAAAGAATATTACTAAAATTGCAAATTTGCAGAGCAGGAAGAGCTACAAAAATATTTGAAAATTAAATGTAATATTAAGTGACTTAACTTTGATAGGTAGAGTGGCAAGGAAGCCCAATGGAAGCTAAAAAGCTTGTAGAAATTGGGCTCACTATATTTAATTATGATTTAGTGTAAGCTGCCATATCATGGTCAGGCGAGTATAATTTATAGCTCTCTCTATAAGGCATTTTTTTAATGAAGTCTTGAAACTAAGGTAATTTGTCAGTTGCGTAAGATTATGGGGAAGGGAGTTCCATAGTTTAGGTCCTAGATGGAGGACTGTGAACTGTTTAATGTTTGTTTTACAGAAATATGGTAGGTAGTTATTAGCATTTCAAGTATTATATGCGTGTAGTTGGTGATTAGTAACAAAGGTGGTGTTAAAAGTATTAGGAAGGACGTTATTATGATATAAGTACATAAAACACGAACAAAGAACGCATTAATGTTAAAAATATTAAGGATATTAAGAGTCCGAAAAAGGGGTGCAGTATGAGCAAGATATTCAGCTCCACAAATGATTCTGTCGATGCGTTTCTGTAGGTAGAGAAGTCTATTCAAATTGGATGGATACGTTGAGCACCATACAACGTTAAAGTAGTTAAACAACGGGTAAACCAATGTGTAGTATAAGGATAACAAAGATTTAGAAGAGAGAAAGAAATGAGCTTTACTTATGATTCCTATAGCCTTTGATACTTTTTTAGCAACATGACTTATACGATATTTCCACGAAAGATGCTGATCTAATAAAACCCCAAGAAACTTTGTCACTTCAGCCTGTTGCACAGCAATATTATCTAGCGTAATTGTATCACTAACGGTAATGGGTTTTTGCCTGGGTCGAAAAAGAATGTAGTTTGTTTTGGCCACGTTGAGTGATAATTTGTTTACTTTAAGCCATTCAGATATTTTTGATAATTCACAATTCATGACACGTATAAGCTGATTAGGATCTTTCCCAGTGTCCTCCGCAACTAAAAAAGTCTTTAACAGATTAGATACGTTAGGGAGGTCACTAATATAAATAATAAACAAAAGATAGGACAGAAGATCGGTGCTCGGGGAGCCCAGAGATGTTTAAGTAAATTAACAATTAACTAAGTTTTCTAACATTGAAAAATTTTCAGGGGTAGGTAAAGGATTCTGGGAAGGTTCTTATCATTGTTATTATTATTATTATTATTATTATTATTATTATTATTCTATATAGTATTATTATTATATCGCCAGCATGAGATGGAAAAGAAACGGATGTATGCCAGCAGGGTTTTGGAAGTCGAAAAAGCAACATTTACCCCACTAGTTTTTACAAGCACTGGAGGTATGGGAGACGAATGCAAGCGATTTCACAGTAGACTCGCAGAACTTATCGCCATTAAAAAAGGGGAAGACTATAGTACAACTATAGCATGGATTCGCTCAAAGGTTTCATTCCCTTACTGCGGTCTGCTCTGCTCTGTCTGAGGGGATCTCGATCCACAAGACGCGCTCCCTTGAACTTACAGGACACTGACTTTGACATTGAAAAAAAACACGCGGGAATTAGGAACTAAATTTTTATATAATTTCTTAGCCAGTCTTTTTTTTCTTTTTTTCCTTTTTTAATTGATGAATTTTCTGAAACAATGTTGTAGTATACAATTCATTTTGAAGAATCTAATTTTTGAAGGCTTTTCTCTTTTTAAAAAAAGTAAATAAATGTAACGCTAGATATACTATTTTAAATGTACATATCTTATCGTATTAGAATTTTAATGTATTGTAAATAGTTATTCTAATTGTTAATAAAATTATTTGTTGTATTTTTATTATTATTATTATTATTATTATTATTAATATTATTAGTTAGGTTCGTGCTGGTTTAGACACGGGGCGACGCTGTAAAATGAGAGGACACGTTTCCTTTCCAGCACTTTGTTTGCTTCAATTTGAAACAGTTTTGTCAAACAACCAAAGTAATGGTCGTGGAGATGCGAACTATTTCATTGTGTAGTTTGGTTTTAGTGCATCACCGGCTTCCGCTGTGGCTTCCATTCGTCCTGTTGCCGCGCAAAGTAACAAGTATTAAAAACCCAACTTGTGTTTCCTGACTAAAAACAAAATACCTTTCCAAGAGTTTTACCAGACTGGTTTGGTATACACTAACAAGTTTCGGTTTCTGTGTTTATTCCAAGTAACTTTGACCAGCACTGGATATTTAAACGTATTAAAGCACGATATAACGTACCATGTAAAAATATGGTTCACCGCCGATGAATCGAACCCTGCTCTTCTGCTTACAAGGCAGATATGATCACAACTACACCCCAGGCTACTCAACAGAGACGTGATAACAACTATACCATCGGCAAACTATGGTTCCCCCCCCCCCCCCCTCCCCTGGGACGAAGAGGAATAAGTCAAATATCCATGACTAGGCACCTCCACTGTATTGAATAATCGTTAAATAACCAAAACATGAATAGATCGTCGTTAACCCTGGGTAACTTTATACTTACAAAAAGAGAAAAGCAATTTGTATCCCCGTTTTTGAATACTTCTGTCCGAATGAAAAGATATTACAGCATACTGTCCAGTTACAAGAACACTTTGTCCAGTTTTCTGACCACAGTATTTTCCAAAGTTCTGGTTTCTCTCATTGGTAACCTCCAAATAGTCATAGCTACAGAAATAAAATCAAAAAAGAAATAAAAATACGTTCTAAAACACGACGTTTAATAGCGAAAAAAGAAAATCATTTTTACATTGTTACAATGAAGTTTAAACTGCTTTTGTCAATGTTATGCCTACAGCTTATTTTTACTTTAAAAGAGAATGTAAAAACATAACGAAACAATACAGGCAACAGTGTTTAAAAGTGTTGTTAGTTGTTGTCTGTCATATGTTAAATTTATTTTGTTGGAAAGGTGAATATAGTTTTCAATTTTAAAGACATGTTACGGAAATTTGAAGTCATTTTTTACTGGGATACAGCGGATGTCTTAATAAAAATTGTTTTTGCATCTAAACGAGGGTCATCGCCAACAAACACTTAATCTCTAACCAAAGATGAGATTGATATGAGATTGCGCAATTGATGACGCCCGATCGAGTCGTATTAACAAGAGGCTACAAGTAGACTATACTTATGCGCTTGCGTAAGAAAGTTTTTTGGTTTATTTTAAAAGGGTCATGCAACCCTCCCCCCCTCCCCCCTCCACCGTCAACGAACTTTGCGTGACACACTAAAGAACACGCTGAGACACGTTTTTTTCTGTACCCGCTGTGAATATTTAATTTATTGATTCCTTATCAAATCCACACTCGTCTAATATTTCCCAAACCGTGACTGCTTTCTGTTACATTTGTAAAGATTACTTTTAAAAGCAATGAAGTTAGTAAACGACCGGGCTATTTTTCAATTTTAGCAATTCTCAAAAACAGTATTACGCGACCGTCTGTCGACTCTGTTAGAGTGCACAACTGTACTCGCTTTGAGTATTTAATTCATTGATTCCCGATCAAATTCACACTCGTCTTATATTTCCCAAACCGTGACTTCTTTCCATTGCATTTGGAAAGATTACTTTTAAAAGCAATGAAATCAGTAAACGACCGCACTATTTTTCAATTTTAGCGAATCTCAAAAACAGTATTACGCGACCGGCTGTTAGAGTGCACAAAAGCTCACGAAAGCACTTTTTCTCGGTCTAGAATAACTAGTATGACTAATTTTCGAATAAAATACACCAGTTGTGTATCGAAAATTGCCTGAGAAACTGATTTGGAAAAGGAAATTGGAAAAAATACACAGACATCTCTGCATAAGGCGACGCGTGTGAAGTTAGAACTATAAAATTCAAGTCTTTACATAATATCAGATATCATTACGACTGAATTTGAGCACGTTTTATAAACATTTCTCCAAAACTAACGAGAACACAAAGAAAAAATCAACCACAAATTGATATCAACATAAATTTCCATCAAAAAATATAATTTCTTTTACGGTAATAAGTCCCTCGGCTGCTTGAAAATTCTTTAAAACTCCGCTTCTTCGGTTTTGTCTTCCGAAGAAATATCACCGCGCATTTATAAAAACGTACTGAAGTTCCTCCTTTTCCTCCGCTATAGCGGCTTCTGAGTATTCTTTAAAGCTTTCTCTTTCCATTTTGAATATTCTAAAATGTGTGTTATTACTGCGATAAGACAAAAATACGGTTTTGAAAAGAAAGCACATGTCGAGCGCGGCAGCCATTTTTTGTAGAATTTGTACGTGACTCGACGACCCCGGATAATGAAACTAAAATATAATGTGACACCAATAATAATAATAATAATAATAATAATAATAAAAGAAAAAAGAGGGCAAACTTTAACTCATGCCGCTACACGCATGAGTAATTAAACATGGTTTTGTTCTTAGTCCAGACTATCGATTGTCAATGATCGCGAACGTTCGCGAAATCTCCATTGTTTCCATATAATCGGTCCCATTCGCTGAGCATCTTTAAAAACCAATCTGAAAGCCAATATTTACCTGCAAGGAGAGCTTTGTTCCAGGTCAAAATCAGCAAAGTAAATGTTCATCGTCATGCCGTGAGTAATATTCACGTAATAAACACAGTCCATGAAGTTTGGGTAGTCGCTTGGATATCCGGGACTTTCTAGCGTGTTGTTGACAACACCGCCACACCCTGTTACAGGAGAAAATTAGTTTATGAATAAGGAAAAAGATCAAACCCTAGTTAACTTAGACATACATATTTTTGCTACTAAAAATGTGGTTGTTGTTCATCGTGGTGTGTAAGATAGGTAAACGCTTTTTTTTCGTTTGTCTCACGATGGAGTCACTTTAGGATGTTGATCGCGACGTTTCGACTGCTATTACAACAGGGATAGTGGAATTGAAATTCCCGAAGCGTGGATGCCTACAATCAAGAAGCATAAAAGCCGACCGATATCAAATCGGACCGGAGAGGGAACAACATCTTTTCGGAATAATAATCAGGATCGAAATGCACCAATAGCAACAAGCCAACGTGCTACATAAGCGACACGTAACCAATCGACCTCATCGCCTGATGAAGACTAGCAGTAATAGCAGTTGAAACGTCGCGATCAACATCCTAAAGTGACTCCATCGTGAGACAAACGAAAAAAAAGCGTTTACCCATACATATTTTTGTTTCAAACTCATACTATGTGATTCTAACGCACCGTTAGCTCCCTCCACAGATATTGTCAAAATTCCAAGTACTAGCATACACCACAAAGAAGCCATGATGTCATCTGACTGAAAAAGAAAATCAATCAATGTTAAAATATACATTAGTATTAAGCATCTTTATTTTGGAAAGGGGTCAACAATTGACCAAAATGAACCAATTTTTCCATTGCAGAATTCTAATTAAGGATTAAATATAACATACTACGTACACTTCTGAGGTTCTCGGCTCTCTTACCGTATTTATTCGATTAAGCGCCCTGGGCGCTTATTAAATTTTTGGACCTTGAGAGTGGGCGCTTATTCGAGGTGGGTGCTTAATTGAGGCTGCGCGCTTATTACATTTTCACCATTTTCAGCAAGTAGTAAGTTTTTTTTGCAACAAAACAATAAAATAATAACAAAATCAAAGCAGAATTTTAACTGTTCATTGAAAGTTTCTTTAAAATACTTCGGAAAACTCGGTCTTCGAGGAAGTCTCTCAGTAGTATTAAGTCAATTTCAATCTCATTGTCACTAAGGTCAATTAGCGAACTCTCTGGTGCTGCCTCCTAGAGGGGTGGGGTGGGCGCTTATTCGAGGCTGGGCGCTTATTAACTTTTCCTACCTGCAGGGTGGGCGCTTATTCGAGGTGGGCGCTTATTCGAGGTTGGGCGCTTAATCGAATAAATACGGTATTTATATATATTGGTGAACAGTTTTTGGAACCGCATGAAATTAATTAAATATCTATGTGTTACTTTTTCAAAAGATTTCGCCCTGTCTTATCGAAAAAGCAAACTTCAAGAAGCATTCTAGCTTGCGTAGCAGGCGCATGAAAATAATATGGGCGCAAGAAATAACGGGGCGCGCGCGTGTCTCCCTTGGGCGCCCCGTTCTTTCTTGCGCCCATGTTATTTTCATGCGCCTGCCACGCAGGCCAGAAGCTTTCGGGAGTATAGTACGCATTTTACATCTACAATTTAGCCGAACTGTTAAAGGGGCTATGCATGTCACGAGGATTTGGTTGATTTTTGGTCAACACAGGGCACAAATTGCTGATAACGGGTACCTTTGAATTTGTTTAAACCTTAAAAAGAAGATAATTATAAAGCGAATTCTTAAAGGGAGAACGAACCGCAGCATTTTTTTGTCGATTTTCAAAGACACGGGGAAACTACTTAAAAAATGTAGCCTAAACTTTTCAAGTTGAATTTCATTTCCTTCCTGTCCATCCTGATCAACAGCTAAAATCACACATTAATAGTTTCAGTGCATTAAGCAAAAATACTTTTACGTTTGGTGTAATCTCGAGCACGGGAAGAAATGTTAGGGGGGTGATACAAGCACTTAAAACCCCCAATAGTAGGACACAGCACAGAAGTCTAAGTAATGAGCGAGGTCAGTTTGAAATTACCACTCTGCTGGAAAAGTTAATGGAATCAACGTGTTCAGAACGTTATAGTTACTTGTCTTAAGGTGATGTAGCGTGGTAGGTGCGCCTGTCACGTGATCAATCCACGCCCAAATTCCAATCCTCATTAACCAATGCCTGAACCATGTCCGAAGAACCTGCTTTCAAAGCCCAAATAACCCTAGACCTACAACTCTAACTCCCACACGAGTTTTCAGGCTAAGGCCAACCACAGTTTCACCCCTGTGGTGTCAACGTACTGGTCACGTGACCTCAATTGGTGCCATTAATATAGTAACTGTTAAGACGGCCTGGATCATTATTTTAAAATTCTCTTCGATACAAATATGTCTTTTGGCATTTCAAAGTGATGCCAACTCGGTTTTAAGTGGATATGTTACCAGATTCAAAGTATTGTGCTCGCTGGAACTCGAAGTTTACACGTTAAATACGCGCATTATCAAATAATAAATATTATTACGTTCTTACCCGACAGCGCGGTGCATTTCCTTTCTTTCAATTTTTTTTTTGACTGAGATTCAAGCCGAATCGTACTAATCAAAATTGGTTTTAAATGCAAAAAGTCATAACTTGAAATTGCTTGGCCTGTACGTTACCCGACAGCATAGTAATTGTTTTCCTTTGCGAGATTTCGAATTTGTTTTCTAAGATTTTTAGCCAAATCATATCAAACAAATCTTTATATTCTTTATACACTGTTTTTTTTTAACACAAAGAAAACAAAGAGAAAACAAGAAATTCGGCCTGTATAACGCCTCTCAGCTGCATGTCATGTAGGCAAACCTGAGAAAATTTTGAGAAGGCGACTTTGTAAATCACTGATTAAAATCAACGATTGTCTGGTTGGTTTGCCCACTACCACCTTTTTGTAAAACGGACATTTCAGTTAGCTTCATCGTCATCGTCATCATCATCATCATCATCTTTATTTAAAAACACGGGATCACATTCATTTCAAAAATGGTCTTCCAGTGAGCCGTGGACTAACATACGATAATTATAAAAAGTTTAAAAACCTTATACATTATAATCAAAACTTACCACAGCCTTCGTCCTAACCTGATCCGGCAACGTGTTGTGTACTGATCAATGTCAGAGGATGAACTGGGAAATTTTAAACGAAACTATATGATAAGATCGTTTTAAATTGCCGTCAAAGTTTATCTAGCTGGATGAATAATGATTTATTGAACTTAGGCCTTAAGCGCATACGTCGAGGACATGTGTCTGATCATGAAATGAACTATCAATAGCCGCGTGATAAAAAATGCATCGTTTTAAGGCCTTCATAGCTGTGCCTTTGACACAATTTGTCAAATTTGCGGGGGTATAGATCTAACCCAAAATACAAAGTTGTATGAAAAAAAAAGAGAATTAAAGAACAGAATACGATGTCAAATATTTAATTTCCGTAAAATTGCAATTGTGAGAACAGTTTTTAAAATGCGTCTGCAAGTGACAAGAAAATGCTCTATCAATATAAAACCTTGAATGTGTCAACATTAGATACCTCGCTGGATAAATAACGAACTGTCGATTTAGTGTATGCAAGACACTTAGTGTGACTCAGGACGTGTCTCAAATAAAATCACAGATTTTTTGGACTATTCTGGCTTATCATATTCTGGAATAAGATTCAGAATCAGCGAAATACATTCATACATTTAGTTCTTTTGATTCCTAAAAGAACGAAACACTGACTATTCCAGAGCAGTTAAAAACGAACGCGCCTAAATTACAAAACGCTCTATCCGGAATAAAAGCTTATGTGGTTTGTTAATTACAACTCAACTGGTGTTATTTTACAGAAAACATTCGTGATTTCAGTATCGTTGAATCTAGTATTTGCCGATATTTTCTTGATTATGTTTAACTAACTAACTGACTGTTAGTTAACCTAATGTAAACATGTTGAATTTAATTAGCCAGAGAAGAATATTAACAACTCTATCGCGTCAAAAGCTCTTTTGATATTCATGTAGAAAAGCAAACAGGCGTTTTATAAACCAATTATTCTAAAGCCAAGCAGTTCTAATAGTTTTGTTCCTCAAAATGGATCCGAAGATTCTAGCTACAATATAAAGATCTATTTTTGCCACAAATCCCACATAATTAAAAAAAAACGGAAAAGAAAACAAGAAACTGCATGCAAAAAGCCTCTCAGCTTATCATTACAGCAAAAATGAGAAAAATATCGAAAAGGCGGCTAACTGTGACCTAGTGCACTGAAACTATTAATGTGTGATTCTAGCTGCGGATAGTCAGGACAGAAATCCATGGTAACTCAATTGAAAAGTTTAAGTAACGTTTTTCAAGTTGTTTCCCCGTGTCTTTGAAAAATCGCGCGATAAAAATTAAAATTGTTGTGGTTTGTTCTTCTGTTAAGAATTCACTTTATGTTTACCTTCCTTTTTAGGATTAAGCAATTTTTTTTTTTTTTTTTTTTTTGCAAATCAGTAATTTTTGCAGTGTTGAACTAAAATCCACCGTAGGAAAAAAGATGGCGGCTGTTCATTTTATCACAATACCTTGCGGACCTAACACAGCACATAAGGCACAAAGAAAGCCAATTTTTTGCAATATTTGTTCCAGTACTAAGGACAATGTGTAGACTAAGTTTGAAGATTTTATGACTTTTCTTTACATTTTTATGAACGTTGTTAAGGTTTTTGTGCGCTAAGAATTATGGGTAAATGTACCAGTCGCCATCTTTTTTCCTTCCGAGGATTAGTTAAATCCTCGTTATATAGCCTCTTTAAAAGATCATACGCAAAGTCTTATACCCCATTCACACCAACGCTTAAACATGTTTAAATGTTGTTTAGTTTAAAACAGGTTTAGAAAAATACCCCCAAACGTGCCGTAATATTTGGAGTCAGAAATCTTTACTAAAAGCAACTTTATTGACTTTTATTACCATTCCAGGTAGTATGAGTCATATACATTTAAAAACGTTCAAGATACAAGCTAAAAACGTAGTTAAACTAAACAACATTTAAACATGTTTAACCGTTGGTGTGAATGGGGTATAAGATAACTATGAAATGAACATAATACGGCAAACAGAACTCAGTCGTATAGCTAAGTGGTTACATTTGTTAACAACCATCATTTATCAAAACGGAACATTGGAACGATCCAGCAACTTGTTGTGTATAAATAATGGAAGGATATTAAACGAACCTATAGTGAATCGTTTCAATAGACCTCTTTAGCTTGTATGTTTTGTTTACCAATGTAGGTCATGTGATGTTCTTAAGGGAATTTGTCCTTTGTCTTTTCATAAATTATGCATACATATGCACGTGGAAAAAAAAAACAAAATTTAAAAGAAACAGTTCTCTAGGGTAACATCACATGATCTACATTGGAAAAACTAAACATACAAGCTAAAGAGGTCTATTTGCTGTTAGAATGTATTCAGCTCTGGGTGAATAATGATTTATTTAACTTTAGAATTAAGTATATTTGCAGGCCAAAGGAAACGTCTCTGACATATAATATCAGACGTCGTACTGTATAAAAACTGCAGGGTTTTTTAAACCCTTTAGCTGTTATTGAAGAAGCACCTTGGACCCTTTTCAGAGTTGTTTCGCCAAATCGGTGGGGTACAGATATAGCACGAATTAACGTGTTTGTATGGAAGAGAAAAATAGGGTTCATTTTCTATAACATGTCTGTAAGTGATATGTAAATGCCGTATCCATATAAAACCATAATGAGAAAAAAGAACATGTCTGTAAATGAGATGTAAATGCCGTATCAATATAAAATTACAATGAGAAAAAAGAATATGTCTGGAAGTGATATGTAAATGCAGTATCGATATAAAACCACAATGAGAAAAAAGAACATGTCTGTGAGTGATATGTAAATGCCGTATCAATATGAAACCATAATGAGAAAAACAAAACAGAATCATTTTCTTAAACATGTCTGCAAGCGGCATGTAAATGCTATAACTATGACATCAATGTAAAACCTGATGTGTTCAACATTAGATACCTTTCTGAATGAATCAATGAGCTGTCGATTTTGTGTATGCAAACCACGCAATGTTTCTGAGATGAAAGCTCATTGTTTTAATTCGTATTATTCTGGCTTATTTGACTCTAGCCTATGAACTAACAACCAGGAGCGTAGCTACCTGTACGCACGGACGCACGTGCGTTCCTGAAAAAGTCGGAAAAAAGAAAGATTTGGGACCATGAGGGTGGGGGGAGGAGGTAAGGGGAGTGTTTGAAAACAGTGATTGTGCGTACCCCTGAAAAAGTCCTGGCTACGCCCCTGACAACAGAATACGCATATCCTAAGTCTAGTAGTTTCCGTAATTTCTTTTTCAGGCTGGAAGGGATAGTTTCCCGGCTGAAATATCTAGAGAACTGAAATTAAGACTTTCGATAAAGGTTGCCAACTTCATCAAATTTCCGTTCAAAAATAAAATAAAAGAAAAAAAAGAAAAAAAATTGATGTCTTTACCCGGATTCGAAAGCAGGCCAGCGATTCCCAAGAAACGCAAAATCTGGTTTTGAAAAAAAGATATCCGAATTTTGATTTTGCAAAAGAAACACACCCTCTGCCGTCGTTTCAGTTTAAAGATAACGAGTTTGGTGGTCGCGTGCTATTGTTATCTCTTGTGGATTGTACTGAAATAAAGATATTTTCGCCTTAAAGATTCCTGTAGCATTGCCGTTTTACTTGAAGCGTATTAATGTCATTCAATACATTGTTTAATAGTAATTTGTGGAGTGATCGCACAATTGGATGCTTCTTACGTCTCTCAAAAAGACGCATGGTATATTGATCAACCAGTAGCCGGACTAAATTTGTTCAGTCGACTTTTCAAGAATAAGCATGTCATAAAATCCCAACAAGAAGTCTTGTAAACGGTTCTACATTAGAGGTTTAGTTGGGTTGGTAGAGGGTGGTTATAACGGAAATGTCTAGTTCGCCGGACTAAAAAATAGTTATTTTATTGCAATGGTTTAGCTGATCTTCTTATAACAATATGACGAAGAAAAGACATCGCCCTATAGTCGTTTTGGGAACCTTCGTTCCTGTTGTATTGATGGCCAGGCAAAATTTCACTTTATTGTATGGCTTGCCGTTAATACAGTAAGCCGAGAGAGAAAGAGAGAGTCTCCCTTTATAAATCATTTCATATCAAGTTCCCTTCCCTTCGCTCTTCTCAGGGCCCATAAGGAATAGTCTAATTTCAAATGGCGAATATATTCTTCACAGATCAGTCCAAAAATGTTTGTTGCTATATTCAGCAAAACTCTCGACTTAGATTTGGACTTCGCTTAGTTTAAACATTACGTAAAATTCATGGCTCTTTTAAGCAGAAAACGTACCTTCGATCCTGCTTCGATTCGCTTCGACAACACAATGGAGAACACTCTGGTACCCTTTTACATTTGTTTAAAGTTTTCTACATGTGGCAGTTATTATTGAAACGTGTTTTGGACCACGTAACGAAACTGACAGCTGAATGTTTAAATAAAACTTTGAAAGCTTTGACGTACCGGTTTGCGATGACAAAGTGTCTCAAATAGTGCCGTGAAAAAACGACATTTATGAACATGAATTCAAAAATTAAAAAGCAATATTATAGCGATCGATGAAACGCAAAAATCGGTATGACAAAGTGTCTCAAATAATGCCGTGAAAAACGACATTTATGGAAAAAAATGAATTCAAAACTTAAAAAGCAGTACGCCAGTATAGCGAAGAAACGCAAAAATCGGTGATCCAGATATGGGTCTTGCAAAAGAAACACACCGCCGGCCGTCGATTCAATTTTAAGAGACAATTTTAGTGGTCGCATATTATTGTTATCCCCTGTGATTGGACTGGACTGCAACTCTCGTAGATTGCGGATTGGACCATCCTCGGAGACTCAGGGGCAGTTAATAGTGGGGCGAGGTACTGAGTAGAAAAGAACGAAGAAAAACGGTGGGAGAAAAGTTTTTTTCGCCCTTTTCAAGGCAAGTGCCTCAGTTCGCCTCATGCTAGCTACTGTCCTGAAATAAAGTAAGGGATACAAAACGTGACAACAGCAACTTCTTTAAATGTCATATTCAAATTTGCACATAGAACCTCTTAGTTGGTACTAAATAATGTTTGTTTTGCCAGCCCGCAAGCAGCAACTAATGTTATTGTGAATCGTTTCTCCGTCATTTCAAAAAGGCTTGTCGACAATGTGCACCCTTCTTTGCTATCATCAAATTAAACAACGGAAAGTCGTTTTCGTATGTGAGCATAATTTTATTAAATTATCGAGTCGCAGTAAATGCTGTTTGGGTTTCGATCCGTGCATAAAATAGAGAGAGCATATTGTACCCAGCCAAAAAAAATTATAGAAACGCCTAAACATTTCAACATTCTCTGCTTCCCTTGCAATTCTAATCGCCCATTTTCTTTTATCTTGTCATAGGTACCTAGTATGATTTCACATAACGAAGCATTTGATGCTAATGAGTCAATAAAATGTTAATGATCCAACTGCCAAACGCGCCGTTCAAAAGTCGATTGTAGGAAACTTTAATAAATCGTGGCCATCTGTGTATTTCTCTTCCCAACAAGTGACAAAAGATAATATTGTGGGGGGAACTACTGCAGCACCATTGCTTGGGTAGCTAACAGTATGGCTTTGTATCTGGCATGGACAGCGAGAGTTAAGAACAAACTTCTAAAATCGTCTCTACCGTAAGATAATTTGTAAAACGTCAACATCTTGTGAATCTGTGATATCTACGGAGCGCTGTTGGTGCCAAACACGCGCGGGTATAGACATCACACGCGTGCGTATAGACATCATACTGACGATCCTTTTTTCTTTTGGCGCAACGTTTTATTCTCAGGCGCGTTTTTTTTTTTTTTTTTCTCTTGCGCGACTTTTTTTTCTCTGGTGGGACTTTTTCCCTTGCGCAATCCAATTTCTCTGGCGCCCATTTGTACAACGCTACTAGATTTATTGCGGGCTCAAACACCTGGTTGAGCAGGTTGGCCGCTGAAAACGATCTAGAGAAAGCAAGTATTTTATTTAGTGCTGAAAACTGCCGTATTCGTGAATAAATAGAGGGAATGAATTGAGGGAAGGGAGCTAGTTTTGTATTTTCGCTTTTTTCTGTGTTTACAGTGTAAATTATACCTAGAAAAACACAAAACCATGCACCTCGAGAACTACACCGGTAGAACAAGCTTAAAGGGGCTAGGCTGCTATGTCGCGAAGTGTCACGCAAGCCTACAAACTTGAAAATACGACGGGCCGCCGTTTTCCCAGTGGAGTACTCCCTATAATTATAATGGGCTATACGGGGATGCTCCGCCTGAGAGGGGTGCCTTTTTGAGGCTGGAGGTATATGAAAGGGTAGGGACTTCACGAGTAGAAGTATATGAAAGGGAGGAATTTCACGAAGTATAGGAAAAGGGTAGAGAAAACACGAGTTGAAGTATAAAAAGGGTAGGGAAAACTGCCGTTTTTAAAGTATTATAAAAAGAGCCTTTCAAAATATATCAAACAGATGCACCTAAAGGCTATATGAAAGGGGTACCATTTTCATTGAAAGGTGTATAAAAGGGGTTCCCCTTTCTGTCAAAAACGGTATACGAAACGGTAAGGGTTTGGACCTTGGGGCTGAGCATACCCGTACAAAACTGTGTTGAGTATTCTTCAAGTTTACGCCATCGCCGTGGAAATTCTGGGGGGCTGAATGCTCCGAAATGTCTCAAATTGTTGACACGTGTAAATAAATAAATCTACTTGTCTTGATTTAGTTTCGGATATTTTCCGGATTTTGGAATCGTACGGCTTACTATCTCAATGTCTAAAGGTACTCAGTGGAAATGGACGAAGGTTCTTCTCCGGTCTCCGGACCAAGTTAGTCGTTGGGTCTCTTTGGAATCAAGCAAGAAATTATCGGATTTTCCTCGCTTCTAGCACCGTTCTGGTATGTTTTGAATGCTTTAACTTGATTTTGCTGTGGTTCTCTGCCTGATTTGGGAAGCTGTCACCTAAATACTGATGTCGCTTCTTCGCGATGTTAACGTTCTACGAAGCGATTCGCTTTATGTCCTTTATGTCTTGTAAACAATAATTCACTGACCGGCCGCGCCAGGCGAACGCAGACTAATTTAGCCTGCCTATCTAAGAATTCAACTGTATCGTCCTTGTTGATTTAAGTCTCATTGCAATGATTAAAACTGGATTTTTGTGGCAATTTGTATCTTTGTATCTTTGTGTCTTTGTATCTTTGTATCTTTTAAAATAGCTCTAGTTCTCATCGTGTTACTATCTCATAGTTGAGCGTTATGAATAAAATTTGTTTGTCTCGACAAAAATAGCACCGGCTTCAGTATTAAAACCTAGTCGGCTTAGAAACTTTTTCGCTTTTTTAATTTGTTAAATTCCCGACATTCAATTACTGCTAACCAAACTAAAATATACCTGTAAATTAGAAGAAAAGATTGCTAGGTCAAATGTGTGTGACAATGACTACAACACATGGAAGAGCTCTTGGTGAGGCACACACCAACCTTGACTGTGTTATACTGAACTCATACGGGCCTACAAGAGTGGCGGAAAGACCTGGTGACGAGGACCCTTGCATTGATGTTACACTTGCCACCCCTGATGTGCCCGGGGGGGGTACTCCCATATATAAGCTATATAGGTATGTGCCGCTGTGAAGGGTATGGTTTTCAGCCAGTTTAGTCTGGGATAGGGTATAGTAATCGTATCAGAGATTTTTGGTCCAAAATAGGGTATCATTTTCCGCGAAACTGATCAGTTGCGTGAAGAATTTAGTCTAGACGAGGTTTACTGGCAAATGGCATTTAAAAATCGGTACGGTGGGCAGTACGGCATTTTTACTGACCCCTGTTAACTAATAACTGTGATAGTGAACGAGTTTCTAGAAAATAGCGAGTCTGGAATAGGTCTAGGATAGGGTAGGGTTTTTCGGTGTTTAATCTAGAATAGGGTTGCAAAATGCAGCTAAAATGGTCTAGTATAGGTTAACGGTCTCAGAGTCCCAGCGGCACGCCCCCACCCAAAAATTTGCAGATTTACCACAGACCTGTTCATCTCAAACTCGTTAATTATTCAAAAGGTTATTAGCCAATCGGAGTATTCCATATCGGTCAGGTGCATGTATCCTGATACCCAATGAAAATACAGATCAAGAAATCACCGATTAGTTCAAAAACTGATCAAGACACTTCACTTCGGCCCCTAAAGCACGTCGAAAGATCTCAAACCTAATTAAGGTGGCCCGCGGCTATTAAATGGCGCGGAGGCTCCCTTTTATAAATCGAATTTTAGGCATGTAAGCGTTAACCGATTTTTGAAACTTTTGGTAGGGCGATAAAGGAGTCTTCAAATTATACAGGAAGTTAAATTTTAGTGTATATAAGATAAGCGATTAAAAGTTACAAGCGTTTCTAGAAAACCCCGTTTTTGAAGAAAACGCGAATATTTTCATAAAACAACGACAGATTTTTTTTCTAATTAAGCTCAATAAGTTCCAAGACTTCAAACTTTACTGTGAGCAATTTTCCATAAAATCGGCTGGACAGAAATTACTGCACAGTCGAATGCTGAATTTAAGCTTCCAAATGTTATGCTTGCGTATTTGTTCTTTCTTTGCTTAAAGTTTTTGCTTGGAGCTTCCGATCTTTTCCGGTTATTCAGCAAAGTTTTCGGTTGTATCAAGCTTTCAAGTGATAGGCTGCGATTGTAGCCTTATTTTAGCGTTCTTGCAACAGCTGAGGCAAATACGCAAGCATAACATTTGGAAGCTTAAATTTAGCATTCGACTGTGCAGTAATTTCTGTCCAGCCGATTTTATGGAAAATTGTTCACAGTGAAGCTTGAAGTCTTGGAACTTATTGAGCTTAATTAGAAAAAAATCTGTCGTTGTTTTATGAAAATATTCGCGTTTTCTTCAAAAACGGGGTTTTCTAAAAACGCTTGTAACTTTTAATCGCTTATGTTATAATGTACTAAAATTTAAAGTCCTGTATAATTTGAAGACTCCTTTATCACCCTACCAAAACTTAAAAAAATCGGTTAACGCTTACATGCCGAAAATTCGATCTATAAAAGGGAGCCTCCGCGCCATTAAATAGCCGCGGGCCACCTTAATCAAACAAGAAGAGCATGTTACTTTAATAATAATATAAAATATTCCCGAAAGAAATAATACCAAACAAGCAAACAAAACTTTGCTTAATTTCCCATACTTTTTGTCTTCCAAATGACGCTTCAGACCACATACTATCCCGTACACAGTTCTGAATTTAGAATTAAGTATTTTGTAAAGTTTCGCAATTCAGTTTATTCTGCAAACTTTGAAGTGACTTAATAAAACCCAGTCTATCTCCCTATCTCTCTGGGTGGATAACTTTCACAAGACTCTTTAGCTACTTCCATGACCAACTTCACGAGCCAGTCGTTAAAAGATACGGCGGCAAAAACGACTCGTTCCGCCATCCTTGATCTTCGCCATCATGCATCAACTACAATGAATGACCGCTAACACGAGGCAAACAACTTTTCAGACTCTACAAATGTATGCAGGAAGAGAGTTGTGAAAAATGCAAGCTCTGTTTCTCATTAAAACAAACAGTGCTAATTACACAGAGAATATATTTACTTTATTGCATTGTATTTTTATGCGCGTTTGAGAAGGCAGATCAACAACTCGTGCTTCGGATTTCATCAGAGGTTCCAAACACCTCGAAACAGTAAAAGCACCCGGCCTGCGGCTGCCTCGTACTTTCATCGGTTTCTCGATGTTTGGAACCTCTAATGAAATCCTCGCACTCGTTGTTGATTTATTACTTCAAGTGCACTTTGGTCCCTAGTGAGAACCGGCCTATTGAAATTAGTCGATATGATCAAATCTCGAGGGATAATAGACTCTGCCCTACTTGTGGATCTGATCAAATTGAAATGAAATTTACTTCCTTTTCGACAGTCTTAAATATTGAAGTTTCCTTGTCTGAGTTTTAGAGATTCTACGTAAAGCTGCGATGGGACGTTTTCACTAGACGTTACGCTGCGGTACGAAACAAAAGATTTTTAATCATCATTAGCTTCTATTACTTTCTTTCGGGTTTACCTTGGTGTAAGAACCTGTGACTTTTTCCTTTGTTTTCTACCTTTGTAGTATTACATTCCCAGTCGACTCTATTGTTTTATGCCTTTTGTTTTCTTTATTTTACGTCACTCATGAGTTTCACAGGTTCTAACACCGAGGATGAGCCCTTCTTTTGTTTAATACGTCCGCCAACATGGCCGCTGCGCTTCTTTTAAAACCTCAGGGAATGGTGAATGTGATCACTCAGGCATACCGATAGCTAAAAATTAGCATTTCTTCATATCATTGCTCCACAGCAATATCCAAGTCCATTGAATGAGATGGACGGCGATAAATTGATCTTGGTATTCTTGCTTATCAGTGTCACTGGTATGTCTACACAACAGACCATACACCCTTTTCTGTATTTTTCATCCATCGATGTGGCTACTTTAAAACAACAGGCAAAAACTACTCATCGAGACATATTTGCTCGCATTACAGAAGCAGCCACAGTGATCAAGAAGACGCCGTTGTCTCACATACCACCAAGAGATTGGATCAAATTTTCTAAAAAATGGAATGAAGGGTTTGGTAACAATTTGGGTGCGTTAGCTATGTATTGTGTACTGGAAGATCGCGATGCTGTAGCAAGAGGGATTGCATTTGAAATTATGGACGCCTTTATTTCATTGCCTAACTGGCGTGTAAAAACAATGTGGGAAGATGACGTACCGGTGGCCCACAGTCTAGTTGGCATGGCAACAGCTTTTGATTTTTTGTATGATTATCTTGATCCCAAGCGCCGAGTTCAAATGCTGGCCAAAATCACTGACGTTTCCAGAGAGATCTACGATAACGCAAAGGCTCGGAGCACCATTTACGTACATAATCACGTCCCAACTATTTGGGTGGCGCTGCTCACGAGCGCACTGGTTGTTGAAAAACACGGCATTGTTGAAGCCACTAAATGGAAGGACAAGAGTAACGAAGTTCTCAACAGAACGATGTTCATATTAAGCAAAGTCGAAGACGGTTCCATGAACGAAGGCGTCAGTTATGGTTCGTACACCTCAAGGTCTCTCACACAGTACATTTTCTTGGCGAAAAGGCACCTGCAAATTGACTTGACGAATAATTTGTGGCTGCGTGAACATTTCTGGTTTATGTACCATACCATCATTCCAGGTTTTCGCGAGACAGTTGGTATTGCCGACTCAAACTATAACTGGCTTTATGGACCTGAAAGCCAACTTGTCTTTCTAGATAAGTTTGTCATGCGAAATGGATATGGAAACTGGCTCGCGGGAAAGATAAGAAAATTGCGTTCTGCAGGCGACGACGCTTTAATGGCATCTTCTGCCTCTCAGCGATATTGCACTCTACACACCGAATTCCTTTTTTATGATGCTAACATTCCAGAGAAAGAACCCCCAAATGCGCGCAGGCCTCAGTTACACATATTTAGAGACTGGGGTGTCGTAACTTTTGGAGGGGGTGCTCTCGATATACATGGCCGAAGAAGTACTTTTTTATCGTTTAAATCGAGCGTTCTACACGGAAAGGCCGTGAACGACATTGTAAGGACGTTGCCTTACAGCTGGATAAAGGACCGATACCACTTCAATCCTGGTCACGAACATCCTGATCAAGGTTCCTTTGTTTTTGCACCTTACGGAGTCCCCTTTATCACCGAAGCCTATTATGGACCAAAATACACGTGGTTGAATAACGTTTTATTATTTGGACCGGCAGCCAATCCGTCGTGTTCCGCGCCATACGAGGGCCAACTGGGAGACTGTGAAAAATGGCTGCGATTCAAGAATGAAGAAATTTGGCTTGCTGAGGCTGAAATTGTTGCTGTTTCTAAAAGTAGGGGAATGGTTCTCATCAGCGGTGAGGTTTCAAAGTGGTACAGCTCATCTCTAGGACTAACAAGTGTGTATCGCTCTGTGATTCTGTTACATCCGGGAGTGTTGCTTGTCGTGGATCACGTGGCAAAATCGTCGAAGAGTGCTATTCGCTACGTTGGTGCTTTTTTCCACAACAGGGAAGCAGCGTTTACATTAAAGAAAACCGCGATAAACGGGCAACACTACAGCGAGCTTGTGTTGAATGATAAAACGTACCAAGTATTATGGTCGAACACCAATGACCATCGAAGTATGGTGCGGTCTCAAAGCGCCGAGTACCCAGCGGAATATAAAACAAGAAAGACTAATTATCTTAACATTACAACAAATCTAAATGCAAAGCAGACCAGATTGGCATACGTTTTTATAACTCCTGGAATCAAAGTCACGCACCCACAGTTAAATGACCAAAACGAGGGCGTGCAAGTTTCTCTGAAAATAAACAACGTTCAGCACCTCGTTTCGATTGTAACCAGTTACAAGATTCCCAAGGACAGGAACAAATTTCTCGGTTTTGACGGATTTGGAAAGGTTCAAGTGGATGGTTATGGTGACATATTTTTTGGCTCGCACAAAAATGCTTTGCCAAAGAGAATTAAGAATACACTGAATGTATCGACTATCAACATAATGATGCTGTTCGTTTTGGTGAGTGGCTTGACCGCAGTTTCGTTTCTCTGTAGAAGAAAACATCGCAAGGTTTTGTCTTGTTGTTTCCAACTAAGACGTGCACAATTCGGCACCGTAGTTTTCATTTTGGTATGGACAGTACTGTTTTGGTCCACAGCCTTGTTGTTATAGAGGGCCGACTCGATTTGGGAAGACCTGGAGTGGCCTTAGTGGTAAAGTCATCGGACTTGCTCTTCTAGGTCCATGCTTCAAATCGTCCTCAGTATCTGACGACAAGATGCTTTTAGATGTATAACACTGCAGTCCAGTGTTAAACTTTAGCCTTCTGCAAGTCGGGATTTGAAACAATTATGTTTAGAATATCAATTTACTTGTTTTCAATTAGGAATTTTGAGCTAACAACGATGACACTACAACTAACCCATCCACGTGTACAATGGCGGATCCAGACTCCATCGTAAGGGGGTGGGGAGGAGTGAATAAAGGGGGGAGGGGAGAAGAACGGGAGGGGAGGGGGGTGGGGGAAAATCAGAGTGTTAATGTTAGAGACTGGAAAAATTATCGGCCATTCGGGCCTTACTTTTGGCAAGATAAGGGGAGTGGCACTCCCCTGGATCCGCCAGTGGTGTAGACACTCGTATCCCGGGAGTGAACTGAATGAAATCCTTATATTGTCAGAGTCAAAGAATGAGTCGTGAAATGTGATTCTAAATTCTACAATGAGACCATTTTATTAAAAGTTACAGAGCAGTACTTTCATGCCTGTGGTACTGTTTATTAAAAGCTACAGAGCAATACTTTCATGTGGTACTGTTTATTAAAAGCTACAGAGCAATACTTTCATGTAGTACTGTTTATTAAAAGTTACAGAGCAGTACTTTCATGTAGTGCTGTTTATTATGCTGTACAAGGTGGTTCTGTCGGTTTTAACTTTTGAGTCTGTGGATGAAATCCTACCATGTGACGATTTAATTAAAAGCCGTACTTTCCACTTTCCTGTGCATGATATTTTATATTATTGTGTACAAGGTAGTTCTAGTTACTCGTGTCGGTACGGCAACGAGTTAAGGATTGCCCTGCGTTTTTCTCCTTGTTTTCCTCCGTGTTTTCGTATCTACTTTTGTGCATTACGTTAGATCTGGGTACGAGAATACGCACGCATGCACTGCGAGAAATTTTGAGCCCACGGTACTTGGGATTCGGTGTAATCGACGTCGTTTTGCAAACAAAAGCGAAACAAATTTGGGTTTTATTGTTTGATTGATGTTTACTCATGACGGATATGGCAACGAGGTAAAGTTTGCTCTCCGTGTTTCTTTTTATTGTTTTTGTTTTCGTCTCTTATTTGTGCATCGCATTAGATCTGGGACATTTCTGGGTACGAGAATACGCACGCATGAATCAGAAGCGAAACTAATTTTGGTTTTATTTGCCTGATGTTGTGTTTACGTAACTGTTCCCCGCGAGTAACGTACATTACCGGTACGAGTATAGGCTGTGGGTAACCTTTTGTTAGTTATAATTCTATGGATGAAATCTCACCCCATGACCATTCAAATAAGAGTTGTTCAACAGTACTTTGACAAGATCCCCTGCGTTGAGTGCCCCTAGCCTACAAATACAGCCGTCTCTCATCGCTCCCGGCCGCTGGGGGCGTTCGCGCGAAAGAGAACTAGCGGCCGGGAGCGATGAGAGGCGACTGTAAACGCAGGCTATGAGTGCCTCTGGAACTACATCAGAGAAACTGGAAGACTTTTTATAACTCCAAAGAAAGAACACATCAGAACGGTAAGAAAGGCTCAAATATTTCCAAACATGCTTGGTCTAACAATCACTCAATTGACTTGACTCATATACATAAAGGCGACAACCGAGTGCGTAAGACAAGTTATTTCATGAATCATATTTTCATTTGTTATTCAACATCCTTTATTCAGTAAGTTACATACTTCATGAATATTTAACCAACTGAAAATCCAGGGAGGGCTTGATATTGTAGCAGGGGAGAACAGGGCTGATGAATTGAATAAATTGCTGATTATAAATTCAACGGAAATATCTATATAAATCCCCGGGATTTATCTGTATATTGCCCTGCTGCCCTGGGCAATATACAAATAAATCCCTTCCATTTATAATGAGCGAAAAGGAAATCATTCACGTCCTTTGACCACGCCAAACATTCTGAGAAAATTTCTCCTTTTAACACGTATATAGAAATTTATTCTGCAACTATAGAAAATACGGTGGTATCCCGTATATCATGCAGGTTATGGGTTCACTCTAAAAAATTTAAGTCTTTGGATATTACAAACGAGCATTTCTGGAACACAACACTGTTTGATCTTTCACAGTCGGCGTTGTTGTCATCTTGGCAAAATCTTTTAATTTTACTTCGTCATTATCTCACTGATCTACTTCTCTTTTTAGCGAGGACTCAGCTTTCCTATCTGTTACGGATCCTTCCGATCGACAATTTATGCTTTAGAAATCTCAATTTTGGTAGACCTCTGGCCTCTGATGATCTTTGAAAGGATCTGATATCTCAGTGGCCTGTGTGCTCCATAATCAACTTATCTGGGATTCCTTTTTCCAGTGCACGTGTTGCTGTTGTGGCCCTCAGACTGTGATTGCTGAATAGACCATTTTACAGTTGTGTTGTTGTTGACCTGGTCTTTGAATGGAAGCGATCGAGGCTGGAAGTGACCTTGTTTTGATACAGACCTTAGTGCTTTTCATATGTTAAAAATGTTTATCTCATGCTAACAAGCTAAACTTACATATGAAAAGCAATAAGTTCTGTATCATAACAAGGTCACCTCCAGCCTCGCTTCCATTCAAAGGCCAGGTCACCAAGCACACAACTGTAAAATAGTCTATTGGCCCTGTAGGTCTGCATCTTTACACATTTTACCAACAACGTTTCCAAGATTGTTATGTCCAACAGGAATCGATGTAAACCACATTGAAAAAATTAAGAGTGAAAATAAAAATATGAAACAAAACTGAAACTTCTCATTACCGTCTCCGGCTTGCGACCATCAAAACTGACTGACATTTTTATCCTCTTGCGCCCGAATTGTAAATTATATGTAATTATAGACATCATACCTTCATCCGTAGATTTGTATTTCTGTCGTGGAGCAGAAATACAAATTCACATGACTCCGAAGATGACTTCCGCTCAGGTTGTCGAAACGTCAGTCAATGTCAACAACAACAGTTCTTTTCAGCTAACCCGGACGATCACACTCGACAGACTACTAATACTCCTGGGTTCAAAGCATTTACAATAATATATATAGATAGCCAAAGGCTAACAGCGTCGCACTTTGAACAAGCTTAACTAAGGTGAAACTTAACTAAGGTGAAAGGTTGGAAGCACAAGAATTAAGATTGACGAACGGGCTATTTTCAATTTTAGCAATTCTCAAAAACAGTATTACGCGACCGTCTGCACAGTACATTTTTATAGACCGTACAAAAGTTCACAAAAACAACTTTTCTCTGTCTAGAATAACTAGTACCACTAGTTTCCGAATTAAATACAGTTTTTGTTTGTCAAAAATTGCCCGAGAAACTGATTTGAAAATCAAAAATTGCAAAAATACACAAACATATTTGCATAAGGCGATGCGAGTGAAGATAGAACTGTACTATAAAATCAAAGTCTTGTTTTGTTTACATAAAATCGCTTTTCAAACTATCTAATGAATGAACAAACACATAAAAATGGACAACACAATCTTCTTTCGAAAAAATTTATTCAAATCTCCATTAGTTTACGTTTAAAAGCGAAACGCGTACCATTTAATTATAGCTCATCGAGTTCAAGCTTTCTTCGATGATATTCAAGAGATCGATACAACTGAATTTAAGCACGTTTTAAAACTAACAATAACACCAATAAAAAGTCACTCACAGATTGATATCAACATAAATTCTCATCGAAAACTGTAATCTGTTTTACCTTTATGTTTCTCGCTTGCTTGGAAATTCAAATCTCCGCTTCTGGTTCTGAAATCCGTAGGAAACAAACATCTCCCGCATTTGATAAAAACGTAATACATGAAGTTCCTCGAAGCAAGATTTTATCCATGAAAGCTCGTCTTTTTCCACTAAAGCGGCTTCTAAGTATCTCTTAATTAGTATCCTTGTCTTGAATAGCAAACCGCGAAATATTCAGGGAAATAACGCCTTTAATTTAAACGGTTTTCTCCGCTTAGTAAATTCACAGCAAAACATCAAAGTGTTTTTCTAGCTGACGTGACATTTGGCCGTGTAACCGCGCGAAAAACAAAGCCTCGCTTTGATTTCAACATGACGTTGTATGCGCATGTTTTGCAATGTCATACGCGCCCGCGAGCTAGTCCTGCGCGATAGTCCGGTCCTGTGCGACAGCGGACGGAGGGCACACTCGGGCACACGCGGACGGAGGGCACACGCGCGCCCGCGAAACATTCCGCTAGCCATGACCATGAAAAATGAAGGGCATAGGTTCTGGTTCTATGAGTATGGGGCTGCGCAGCCAGGCCTTCGGCCTGGCAAGTGCTCCGCTAATACATTGTTTCCCTGGAACGCATCCTTATGGCCCTGTCACACTATTGCGTATCGTACAAGCGTATGCCAGCGTATGAAAAATCATATACGCTGACATACGCTAGGGCTACGTTAGGCATAGGTTGTATACGTTTCAAGCACGGTCGCATACGGTAGCATACGCTGGCATACGGCGAGGCAGAAAAAAATTTTTGAGCATGCTTAAAAATTTTGTGCGTATTCGGACGTATGGTTTATACGCTAAGCATACGCTAGGCATACACTGAATACGCGAGAGTTACGCTAGAGGTACGTTTCTCATAGGTCAAGTACGCTGGTCAAACGCTGTATTTTCAAGGGAATTTTGTGCGTATAATTAACAAATTTACACCGGTTTTCCGTGGTGTGGACTCTTATTTACCACGATTTACGTCATCACATGGTCAAAATGTTGTGGACTCACGAGGCGCAGCCGAGTGAGTCAGCAACAAATTTGACCATGTGATGACGTAAATCGTGGTAAATAAGAGTCCACACCACGGAAAACCGGTGTAAATTTGTTTTTTACAACAATATTAAGAAAAAATACAAGGAAAAATCGAAGTCTTGTTACAAAACGTGACAGCAAAGAAAAAGCAAGCGTTGTCTATAACTTTCTCGCAATCTGATTGGTTGTTTTCAAGCGCACGTGATGTTAGCGTCAGCACCGTTGTCTGGACTCTCATTTACCACTCACGTCGACCAATCATATTGCGAGTTTAGCGGCAATTGTGGTAAAAAAATTATTTTATGAATTTTCATACGCAACTCATACGTTTCTCTCATACGCAATAGCGTGACAGGGCCTTTAGAACACTTCTAGAGAGGCGGGCTAAACACATAGCAGGTTCGTCGTCATTGGCGTAGTGCTCTATTCGTTTCTGCCTTACGTTACGGTGTTTCAATCGTCCGAGGTTATTCTTTTCTCCAAAAGACCCCAAAAATGGGTCTTTCTGCATGTACCGGTATCCATGAACCACTCATTGTCTTCTATTGTTTGTGAGGTATTGTATTTTTGGTCTTGTTTTGCATTTGTATTATTGTCGTTCTTTGTTCCTTTTGTTTTACGTAATATGTGCTCCGGTACATGCAGAATCTACCCAAAAAATACGAAGACAAAAATCATACACAAAATTTAATTGTTGTCGGCTTAGCAAACAAACAATGTGGTATTGTTCTCCGTTTCTCACCTAAGTGAGAACAAGTGGTTTGAATAAATTGTGACCCGTGAAACGCCCTTTCCGCGATGCTGTGTGAAAACCTTTACAATACTTACAAAGAAATACGTCATTGCCTGCGGTCTGATAAAAGAAAGACAAACAAACATGCAGATGACAAAAACAAGTGGCCAATTATTGGGTTTACCTCGGTGTAAGAACCTGTGACTTTTTCCGTTGTTTTTTACCTTTGTAGTATTGCATTCCCAGTTGACTTTATTGTTTTATGCCTTTTGTTTTCTTTGTTTTACGTCACTCGTGAGTTTCACAGGTTCTTACACCGAGGATGAGCCCAATTATTGCTCTGTGAAAGACGACCTATATATAAGCTATACCTCATGAATAATATCAAGAAATAAGTCAGATAAACTCCTCGACCGTCGGTATTAATCCACATACATGTTTATGTATATGGCTTAATACCTCCATTCTCGGGCTTAAGTCAAAGCTGCTACCTAGACTGTTGTTGTTTTGAAACAGTTATTTTGACAGTGATTATTTGACCTATAATTATTTCTGTGAATGTGCGCGTGAGGTCGAAGTGAATGGGAAGCGGTCAATCGACAAACTAGAACACTGATAATTTCAAAGACATTCTTACGAAGCCTCTGTCTGAGCATCGCTGCGAGAAACTCGTCATTGAACTATGAATGAAAGCTGTCAAATAAGCAACGTCAAAAGTGGGAGTGTTGTTGTTTTGAAAAAGCCAGTTATTTGACCTATAATTAATTCAGAGAATCATTGGACCGAGAGTTTTTTCTTTTGTTATTGAAACAATGACTTTTCGTTTGAATTTACATTTAAATAGACAAATTCGGCTAACGCATTGTTGTACCCAATTCAAACCTTCTGGGAATAAGATTCTTTGTTCACAATATTTCCATGTAATTTCCATGTCAATGCTTCATTGTTATGGAAATATGACGAACAAAGAGTTCTAATCCCAAAAGGTTTGAATTGGGGTGTATGTTTTGAAATCAAAATTTCGCAGGGAAGACATGCTTTGATTGCATTCATACTGCACCAAATTTATGAAATGTGATCAAAGGTTCTCGCGTCACTGATATCCAGGCGACAGCGGTTACTATAGCAACGCCAGCTGATTGCTCTTTGTTTTAAACAGTATCGTTTTTCTAAAAATCTAGTCTGACACTTCACAATGAAAAAACTTTCAAATTTACTTTCTTTTCAACAATCTTAAATATTGAAGTTTCCTTGTCTCAGTTTTAGAGATTCAACGTAAAGCTGCAATGGGACGTTTCACCTGACGTTACGCTGCGGTACGAAACAAAAGATTTTTAATCATCATTAGCTTCAAGTACCTTCTTTCGTTACGTCCACCAACATGGTCGCTGCGCTTCACTTAGGCACACCGTTTGATTGATTGATTTGATTGATTGATCAGATATACCGATGGCTAAAAATTAGCATTTCTTCATATCATTGCTCCACAGCAATATCCAAGTCCATTGAATAAGATGGACGGCGATAAATTGATCTTGGTATTCTTGCTTATCAGTGTCACTGGTATGTCTACAAAACAGACCTTACACCCTTTTCTATATTTTTCATCCATCGATGTGGCTACTTTAAAGCAACAGGCAAAAACTACTCATCGAGACATTTTTGCTCGCATCACAGAAGCAGCCACAGTGATCAAGAAGACGCCGTTGTCTCACATACCTCCAAGGGATTGGATCAAATTCTCTGAAAAATGGAATGAAGGGTTTGGTAACAATTTGGGTGCGTTAGCTATGTATTGTGTACTGGAAGATCGCGATGCTGAAGCTAGAGGGATTGCATTTGAAATTATTGACGCCTTTATTTCATTGCCTAACTGGCGTGTAAAAACAATGTGGGAAGATGACGTACCGGTTGCGCACAGTCTGGTTGGCATGGCAACAGCTTTTGATTTTTTGTATGAGTATCTTGATTCCAAGCGACGAGTTCAAATGCTGGCCAAAATCACTGACGTTTCCAGAGAGATCTACGATAACGCAAAGGCTCGGAGCACCATTTACGTACATAATCACGTCCCAACTATTTGGGTGGCGCTGCTCACGAGCGCACTGGTTGTTGAAAAACACGGCATTGTTGAAGCCACTAAATGGAAGGACAAGAGTAACGAAGTTCTCAACAGAACGATGTTCATATTAAGCAAAGTCGAAGACGGTTCCATGAACGAAGGCGTCAGTTATGGCTCGTACACCTCAAGGTCTCTCACACAGTACATTTTCTTGGCGAAAAGGCACCTGCAAATAGACTTGACAAATAATTTGTGGCTGCGTGAACATTTCTGGTTTATGTACCACACCATCATTCCGGGTTTTCGCGAGACAGTTGGTATTGCCGACTCAAACTATAACTGGCTTTACGGACCTGAAAGCCAACTTATCTTTCTAGATAAGTTTGTCATGCGAAATGGATATGGAAACTGGCTCGCGGGAAAGATAAGGAAATTGCGTTCTGCAGGCGACGACCCTTTAATGGCATCTTCTACCTCTCAGCGATATTGCACTCTACATACCGAATTCCTTTTTTATGATGCTAACATTCCAGAGAAAGAACCCCCAAATGCGCGCATGCCTCAGTTACACATATTTAGAGACTGGGGTGTCGTAACTTATGGAGGGGGTGCTCTCGATATGCATGGCCGAAAAAGTACTTTTTTATCGTTTAAATCGAGCGTTCTACACGGAAAGGCCGTGAACCACATTGTAAGGACGAAGCGTTACAGCTGGATAAAGGACCGATACCACTTCAATCCTGGTCACGAACATCCGGATCAAGGTTCCTTTGTTTTTGCACCTTACGGAGTCCCCTTTATCACTGAAGCCTATTATGGACCAAAGTACACGTGGTTGAATAACGTTCTATTATTTGGACCGGCAACCAATCCGTCGTGTTCCGCGCCATACGAGGGCCAGCTGGGAGACTGTGAAAAATGGTTGCGATTCAAGAATGAAGAAATTTGGCTTGCTGAAGCTGAAGTTGTTGCTGTTTCTAAGAGTAGCGGAATGGTTTTTATAAGCGGAGAGGTTTCAAAGTGGTACAGCTCATCTCTAGGACTAACAAGTGCGTATCGCTCTGTGATTCTGTTACATCCGGGAGTGTTGCTTGTCGTGGATCACGTGGCAAAATCGTCGAAGAGTGCTATTCGCTACGTTGGTGCTTTTTTCCACAACAGAGAAGCAGCGTTTACATTAACGAAAACCGCGATAAACGGGCAACACTACAGCGAGCTTGTGTTGAATAATAAAACGTACCAAGTATTATGGTCGAACACCAATGACCATCGAAGTATGGTGCGGTCTCAAAGCGCCGAGTACCCAGCAGAATATAAAACAAGAAAGACTAATTATCTTAACATTACAACAAATCTAAATGCAAAGCAGACCAGATTGGCATACGTTTTTATAGCTCCTGGAATCAAGGTCACGCAGCCACAGTTAAATGACCAAAACGAGGGCGTACAAGTTTCTCTGAAAATAAACAACGTTCAGCACCTCGTTTTGATTGTAACCAGTTACAAGATTCCCAAGGACAGGTACAAATTTCTCGGTTTTGACGGATTTGGAAAGGTTCAAGTGGATGGTTATGGTGACATATTTTTTGGCTCGCACAAAAATGCTTTGCCAAAGAGAATTAAGAATACACTGAATGCATCGACTATCAACATAATGATGCTGTTCGTTTGGATGAGCGGCTTGACCGCAGTTTCGTTTCTCTGTAGAAGAAAACATCGCAAGGTTTTGTCTTGTTGTTTCCAACTAAGACGTGCACAATTCGGCACCGTAGTTTTCATTTTGGTATGGACAGCACTGTTTTGGTCCACAGCCTCGGCTTGTTGTTATAGAGGGTCGACTCGATTTGGGAAGACCTGGAGTGGCCTTAGTGGTAAAGTCATTGGACTTGCTATTCTAGGTCCACGCTTCCGTCAAATCGTCCTCAGTATCTGACGACAAGATGCTTTTAGATGTATAACAGTCCAGTGTTCACCTTTAGCCTTCTACAAGTCGGGATTTGAAACAATTATGTTTAGAATATCAATTTACTTGTTTCACGTTGGTCAGAATGGGCGTTTTTTCTCCCACTGGGGTCGTAGAGATACATTGAATATTTGTAATGAAACGAAATTTGGCATAGACATAGTTCGCGGAATTTCACATTTAATGACAGTGGTTACGAACTTGTGATTGACAGTATGACGTCACAAATGACGTTCAAACTTGGCGCCAAAATTTAGAATTTGGAAATTGATTTCGAAAACTGAATAAACATGTTCTATGATAAAAACGAAGCTTTCCAGTGAAAACCCCACTTAAATCCGATAAAACCGGACAAAGTTATGGCTGATTAATGAAATTCATATTTCCCGCCAAATGTGAAGGAATGTAAAGAATTCGTCATATTTAGTCAAAATTTAGGGGTTTTAAGCTCGAACACCATAAAGGAAATCAGTTAGAAACAAAGTGCACAACAGATAACAACAAATTTGTAGTTTTTTTTACTTAGGACGTGGGGTGTCAGGTTGGGCATTACGTCATATGCGAACACATGTGACGTCATTATCACCTTTTTAATGACGTCAGAGGTGAATTAATTATAAGTCCTAAGTCAAAAAAACTACAAATTAATTTTCATTTGTTATGCACTTTGTTTCTTTCTGATTTCCTTTATTGTGTTCGAGCTTAAAACCCCTAAATTTTCACCATATATGGTAATAAAACAATTAAATTCCTTGAATTCCTTTCTTTTCGCGGGAAATATGAATTTCATTAATCAGCCATAACTTTGTCCGGTTTTATCGGATTTAAGTAGGGTTTTCGCTGGAAAGCTTCGCTTTTATCATAGAACATGTTTATTCAGTTTACGAAATCAATTTCCAAATTCTAAATTTTGGCGCCAAGTTTGAACATCATTTGTGACGTCATACTGTCAATCACAAGTGCGTAACCACTATCATTAAATATGGAATTCCGCGAACTATGTCTATGCCAAACTTCGTTTCATTACAAATATTCAATGTTTCTCTACGAACCGAGTGGGAGAAAAAACGCCCATTCTGACCAACGTGTTTCAATTAGGAATTTTGAGCTAAATACGATGACACTACAACTAACCCATCCACGTATACAATGGCGGATCCAGACTCCATCGTAAGGGGGTTGGGAGGAGTGAATAAAGGGGGGAGGGGAGGGGGGGAGGGGGTGGGGGGAGGAATCAGAGTGTCAATGTTAGAGACTGGAAAAATTATCGGCCGTTCGGGCCTTACTTTTGGCAAGATAAGGGGAGTGGCACTCCCCTGGATCCGCCAGTGGTGTAGACACTCGTATCCCGGGAGTGAACTGAATGAAATCCTTATATTGTCAGAGTCAAACAATGAGTCGTGAAATGTGATTCTAAATTCTAGGATGAGACCATTTAATTAAAAGTTACAGAGCAGTACTTTCATGTGGTACTGTTTATTAAAAGCTACAGAGCTATACTTTCATGTAGTACTGTTTATTAAAAGTTACAGAGTCGTATCAAGAAAAGCGGATCAACTTTGGAAACAATGGCATTGGTTTATTTGATCGGTTTTGGTCATATAAGGCGAAAACCCATCACTCTGGAAACAATGGCTACCTAAGCTTCAAATTACCGACAACTGCTCAAGCGGGAAATTTCAAACTTCGGCGAACCCGAATTACGGAACATTTTTCCCCGGGGGAGGGATAGTGTGGCAATTGACAGACTAAAAATTTTGACGCTGGGGTGGGTGGTGTGTGTCGATGTGTGTACGTCAAGTGCCAAGCCAGCAAATTCCTCGCGGGGTTGCTTTTCTAAAGCTTCGCGTAAACGTCGCAAAGGAATATTTTATTTTTCTTTTCTGCATGGGTTGTGCGCGGATTTTCTTCACGCACGTAGAATTAAGTCTGTTAAGTTCGTGTAGGTTTATCGCGCGGTGCCTGAAGTTTTCCCTTTCAGTTAGCATTGAGCATGTAAACTTGCAGGTCAGTTTTGGTTTTTAGTTTCAAATAAGCATTCAAATCTCGCGCTACATAAATCATGAATGCTCACGGTTTTCATCACGCGCTAGATTAAGTGTGCTCGCGGTTTTTATGATGCACTGTTATTTAAACTGTTTAAATCTCGCGCTACATAAATCATAAATAATTATTTCAGCAATGATTGTGCTCGCGGTTTTCATCACGCGCTCGATTTTTTAAATCTCACATCTCACGCTATGTAAATCATAAATAACTATTTCGGCACTGAATGTGCTCGCGGTTTTCATGATGCGCTGTTATTTTTAAGCCGTTTAAATTTCGCGCTCGTTGTTTGAAACTTTGATACGCGCGCTTTGAGGCTAAAAGGCTGTCTACAGCAAGACATTATGAGATGAGTTTTGCTGTTTTATTCTTTCACGAAGGGAGTTTTTGTAATTAGGAACTGCGTTCCAAATAAAAAACTAACTAAGCATTGTTTTACTTACAAAAAGCGCTTTGAACTTGTAGAACTCGCAGGTTTAACTGTTTTTTTTTTTTTTAGTTTGAAATAAGCATTCAAATCTCGCGCTACACAAATCAGGCCTGACTCAGGCCACTGAAAAGGTCTTCAAACAGCTGTTGATCCATCGCGACTTTGACGGTAGTTCGGCGAATGTAGCCTTTTTGAGGAACGGTTCAAACGGAAAGCTTCTGTCCGATCTCGCAAACCAGGTAATCGATGAACTTTTCTCTTGCTGAAATGGACAAAGGAAAGGTTAAGTCTCAACTGGAAGGCAAAACTAGACATCAAGCAAAGTCAATTGGCTTCTATTAAAATCTGGTTACCTTTAAGTGAAGATCGGGCGTAGTTTTTTATAGCGCTGTTACAATCTTCTTCCCGCACCCAACTATCGGCCTTACTTCCGAAACCCTTCCATCTCACTCGGTATTCTTTTTGGCCGTCAACGGATCGCACAGCTAGAACTTTTGATACTTTGTAGTACTTCGACATTTTTGCACAAGGAGATCTAACTTCGACAAAGTTCAGATGAATATGATAATCAGATCACTGAAGATAGCTCCTTTTAGCCCAACATTGAAAGAGCATAAATTATCGTATGACACAATTGCAAAGCTAATTGCGCAAGGTCCTATTGTGATGAAAATGTTAGATCAGTTTATTGACAAACGTTTGACCCGGATCTTAAGTTTGGCTACATGATCAGCACAAGTACACGACTACTGAACCATTTTCCTTTGATCTGAAATTTTAACTCAGTCGATTTTTTTTTAACTCCAAAGAGCCATTTTCCCACAAACAGTTCATTTTATTTACGAGTAAGGCGTGTTTGTTAAAAAAAGTAACACCTCTTTGTTAAGTGCCGCGCACTTTGACACTTTGATGCGCGCGCGGTGAAGCTAAAAGATGTTATCTTCTTCGTTATTAGTTATTAGAAGAGTTCGAAAGTTTGATTCTTTCATAAGGAGTTTGTTCACTGGAAAATGCACAGTATTTTTGCGAATAATTCGTGTTAGTTAAAAAAAAGTAACACCTCATTGTTAAGTGCCGCGCGCACAATCCTTAACAAAAGCGTTATCACGAACAACCTAAAAAGCTCTTATTATGCTGTACAAGGTAGTTCTGTCGGTTTCAACTTTTGAGTCTGTGGATGAAATCCCCCATGTGACCATTTAATTAAAAGCTGTACTTTCCACTTTCCTGTGCATGATATTTTATATTATTCTGTACGAGGTAGTTCTAATTGCTCGTGCCGGTACGGCAACGAGTTAAGGATTGCACTCCGTTTTTCTCCTTGTTTTCCTCCGTGTTTTCGTATCTACTTTTGTGCATTGCGTTAGATCTAGGTACGAGAATACGCACGCATGCGCTGCGAGAAATTTTGAGCCCACGGTACTTGGGATTCGGTGTAATCGGCGTCGTTTTGCAAGCAAAAGCGAAACAAATTTGGGTTTTATTGTTTGTTGCTGTTTACTCGTGACAGATACGGCAACGAGGTATAGTTTGCTCTCCGTTTTTCTTTTTATTGTTTTTGTTTTCGTCTCTTATTTGTGCATCGCATTAGATCTGGGACATTTCTGGGTACGAGAATACGCACGCATGAATCAGAAGCGAACTGAACTAATTTTGGTTTTATTTGCCTGATGTTGTGTTTACGTAACTGTTCCCCGCGAGTAACGTACATTACCGGTACGAGTATAGGCTGTGGGTAGCCTTTTGTTAGTTATAATTCTATGGATGAAATCTCACCCCATGACCATTCAAATAAGAGTTGTTCAACAGTACTTTGACAAGATCCCCTGCGTTGAGTGCCCCTAGCCTACGAATACAGCCGTCTCTCATCGCTCCCGGCCGCTGGGGGCGTTCGCGCGAAAGAGAACTAGCGGCCGGGAGCGATGAGAGGCGACTGTAAACGCAGGCTATGAGTGCCTCTGGAACTACATCAGAGAAACTGGAAGACTTTTTATAACTCCAAAGAAAGAACACATCAGAACGGTAAGAAAGGCTCAAATATTTCCAAACATGCTTGGTCTAACAATCATTCAATTGACTTGACTCATATACATAAAGGCGACAACCGAGTGCGTAAGACAAGTTATTTCATGAATCATATTTTCATTTGTTATTCAACATCCTTTATTCAGTAAGTTACATACTTCATGAATATTTAACCAACTGAAAGTCCAGGGAGGGCTTGATATTGTAGCAGGGGAGAACAGGGCTGATGAATTGAATAAATTGCTGATTATAAATTCAACGGAAATATCTATATAAATCCCCGGGATTTATCTGTATATTGCCCTGCTGCCCTGGGCAATATACAAATAAATCCCTTCCATTTATAATGAGCGAAAAGGAAATCATTCACGTCCTTTGACCACGCCAAACATTCTGAGAAAATTTCTCCTTTTAACACGTATATAGAAATTTATTCTGCAACTATAGAAAATACAGTGGTATCCCATATATCATGCAGGTTATGGGTTCACTCTAAAAAATTTAAGTCTTTGGATATTACAAACGAGCATTTCTGGAACACAACACTGTTTAATCTTTCACAGTCGGCGTTGTTGTCATCTTGGCAAAATCTTTTAATTTTACTTCGTCATTATCTCACTGATCTACTTCTCTTTTTAGCGAGGACCCAGCTTTCCTATCTGTTACGGATCCTTCCGATCGACAATTTATGCTTTAGAAATCTCAATTTTGGTAGACCTCTGGCCTCTGATGATCTTTGAAAGGATCTGATATCTCAGTGGCCTGTGTGCTCCATAATCAACTTATCTGGGATTCCTTTTTCCAGTGTACGTGTTGCTGTTGTGGCCCTCAGACTGTGATTGCTGAATAGACCATTTTACAGTTGTGTTGTTGTTGAACTGGTCTTTGAATAGAAGCGATCGAGGCTGGAAGTGACCTTGTTTTGATACAGACCTTAGTGCTTTTCATATGTTAGAAATGTTTATCTCATGCTAATAAGCTAAACTTACATATGAAAAGCACTAAGTTCTGTATCATAACAAGGTCACCTCCAGCCTCGCTTCCATTCAAAGGCCAGGACACTAAGAAGACAACTGTAAAATGGTCTATTGGCCCTGTAGGTCTGCATCTTTACACATTTTACTAACAACGTTTCCAAGCTTGTTATGTCCAACAGGAATCGATGTAAACCAAACTGCAAAAATTAAGAGTGAAAATAAAAATATGAAATAAAACTGAAACTTCTTATTACCGTCTCCGGCTTGCGACCATCAAAACTGACTGACATTTTTATCCTCTTGCGCCCGAATTGTAAATTATATATAATTATAGGCATCATACCTTCATCCGTAGATTTGTATTTCTGTCGTGGAGCAGAAATACAAATTCACATGACTCCGAAGATGACTTCCGCTCAGGTTGTCGAAACGTCAGTCAATGTCAACAAGAACAGTTCTTTTCAGCTAACCCGGACGATCACAAACGACAGACTACTGATACTCCTAGGTTCAAAGCATTTACAATAATACATTGTTTCCCTGGAACGCATCCTTATGGCCCCGTCACACTATTGCGTATCGTACAAGCGTATGCCAGCGTATGAAAAATCATATACGCTGACATACGCTAGGGCTACGTTAGGCATAGGCTGTATACGTTTCAAGCACGGTCGCATACGGTAGCATACGCTGGCATACGGCGAGGCAGAAAAAAATTTTTGAGCATGCTTTAAAATTTTGTGCGTATTCGGACGTATGGTTTATACGCTAAGGCCCGGTTCAAACGTCGAACTTCACATGTGCCGAACCTAATGCAAATGAGCAAAATCTATTGTTCTTGCTCATTTGCATTAGGTTCGGCACATGTGAAGTTCGACGTTTGAACTGGGCCTAAGCATACGCTAGGCATACGCTGAATACGCGAGAGTTACGCTAGAGGTACGTTTCTCATAGGTCAAGTACGCTGGTCAAACGCTGTATTTTCAAGGGAATTTTGTGCGTATAAAAATTATTTTATGAATTTTCATACGCAACTCATACGTTTCTCTCATACGCAATAGCGTGACAGGGCCTTTTGAACACTTCTAGAGAGGCGGACTAAACACATAGCAGGTTCGTCGTCATTGGCGTAGTGCTCTATTCGTTTCTGCCTTACGTTACGGTGTTTCAATCGTCCGAGGTTATTCTTTTCTCCAAAAGACACCCAAAAATCATTCACAAAATTTAATTGTTGTCGGCTTAGCAAACAAACAATGTGGTATTGTTCTCCGTTTCTCACCTAAGTGAGAACAAGTGGTTTGAATAAATTGAGACCCGTGAAACGCCCTTTCCGCGATGCTGTGTGAAAACCTTTACAATACTTACAAAGAAATACGTCATTGCCTGCGGTCTGATAAAAGAAAAACAAACAAACATGCAGATGACAAAAACAAGTGGCCAATTATTGGGTTTACCTCGGTGTAAGAACCTGTGACTTTTTCCGTTGTTTTTTACCTTTGTAGTATTGCATTCCCAGTTGACTTTATTGTTTTATGCCTTTTGTTTTCTTTGTTTTACGTCACTCGTGAGTTTCACAGGTTCTTACACCGAGGATGAGCCCAATTATTGCTCTGTAAAAGACGACCTATATATAAGCTATACCTCATGAATTATATCAAGAAATAAGTCAGATAAACTCCTCGACCGTCGGTATTAATCCACATACATGTACATGTATATGGCTTAATACCTCCATTCTCGGGCTTAAGTCAAAGCTGCTACCTAGACTGTTGTTGTTTTGAAACAGTTATTTTGACAGTGATTATTTGACCTATAATTATTTCTGTGAATGTGCGCGTGAGGTCGAAGTGAATGGGAAGCGGTCAATCGACAAACTAGAACACTTTGATAATTTCAAAGACATTCTTACGAAGCCTCTGTCTGAGCATCGCTGCGAGAAACTCGTCACTGAACTAGGAATGAAAGCTGTCAAATAAGCAACGTCAAAAGTGGGAGTGTTATTGTTTTGAAAAAGCCAGTTATTTAACCTATAATTAATTCAGAGAATCATTGGACCGAGAGTTTTTTCTTTTGTTATTGAAACAATGACTTTTCGTTTGAATTTACATTTAAATAGACAAATTCGGCTAACGCATTGTTGTACCCAATTCAAACCTTCTGGGAATAAGATTCTTTGTTCACAATATTTCCATATAATTTCCATGTCAATGCTTCATTGTTATGGAAATATGACGAACAAAGAGTTCTAATCCCAAAAGGTTTGAATTGGGTACAACAATGCGTTAGCCGAATTTGTCTATTTTTGCCGTGGGGTGCATGTTTTGAAATCAAAATTTCGCAGGGAAGACATGCTTTGATTGCTTTCATACTGCACCAAGTTTATGAAATATGATCAAAGTTTTTCGCGTCACTGATATCCAGGCGACAGCGGTTACTATAGCAACGCCAGCTGATTGCTCTTTGTTTTAAACAGTATCGTTTTTCTAAAAATCTAGTCTGACACTTCACAATAAAACTTTCAAATTTACTTCCTTTTCAACAATCTTAAATATTGAAGTTTCCTTGCCTCAGTTTTAGAGATTCAACGTAAAGCTGCAATGGGACGTTTCACCTGACGTTACGCTGCGGTACGAAACAAAAGATTTTTAATCATCATTAGCTTCAAGTACCTTCTTTCGTTACGTCCACCAACATGGTCGCTGCGCTTCACTTAGGCACACCGTTTGATTGATTGATTTGATTGATTGATCAGATATACCGATGGCTAAAAATTAGCATTTCTTCATATCATTGCTCCACAGCAATATCCAAGTCCATTGAATAAGATGAACGGCGATAAATTGATCTTGGTATTCTTGCTTATCAGTGTCACTGGTATGTCTACAGAACAGACCTTACACCCTTTTCTATATTTTTCATCCATCGATGTGGCTACTTTAAAGCAACAGGCAAAAACTACTCATCGAGACATTTTTGCTCGCATCACAGAAGCAGCCACAGTGATCAAGAAGACGCCGTTGTCTCACATACCTCCAAGGGATTGGATCAAATTCTCTGAAAAATGGAATGAAGGGTTTGGTAACAATTTGGGTGCGTTAGCTATGTATTGTGTGCTGGAAGATCGCGATGCTGAAGCTAGAAGGATTGCATTTGAAATTATTGACGTCTTCATTTCCTTGCCTAACTGGCGTGTAAAAACAATGTGGAAAGATGACGTACCGGTGGCTCACAGTCTGGTTGGCATGGCAACAGCTTTTGATTTTTTGTATGAGTATCTTGATCCCAAGCGCCGAGTTCAAATGCTGGCCAAAATCACTGACGTTTCCAGAGAGATCTACGATAACGCAAAGGCTCGGAGCACCATTTACGTACATAATCACGTCCCAACTATTTGGGTGGCGCTGCTCATGAGCGCACTGGTTGTTGAAAAACACGGCATTGTTGAAGCCACTAAATGGAAGGACAAGAGTAACGAAGTTCTCAACAGAACGATGTTCATATTAAGCAAAGTCGAAGACGGTTCCATGAACGAAGGCGTCAGTTATGGCTCGTACACCTCAAGGTCTCTCACACAGTACATTTTCTTGGCGAAAAGGCACTTGCAAATAGACTTGACAAATAATTTGTGGCTGCGTGAACATTTCTGGTTTATGTACCACACCATCATTCCGGGTTTTCGCGAGACAGTTGGTATTGCCGACTCAAACTATAATTGGCTTTACGGACCTGAAAGCCAACTTGTCTTTCTAGATAAGTTTGTCATGCGAAATGGATATGGAAACTGGCTCGCGGGAAAGATAAGGAAATTGCGTTCTGCAGGCAACGACCCTTTAATGGCATCTTCTGCCTCTCAGCGATATTGCACTCTACACACCGAATTCCTTTTTTATGATGCTAACATTCCAGAGAAAGAACCCCCAAATGCGCGCATGCCTCAGTTACACATATTTAGAGACTGGGGTGTCGTAACTTATGGAGGGGGTGCTCTCGATATGTATGGCCGAAAAAGTACTTTTTTATCTTTTAAATCGAGCGTTCTACACGGAAAGGCCGTGAACCACATTGTAAGGACGAAGCCTTACAGCTGGATAAAGGACCGATACCACTTCAATCCTGGTCACGAACATCCGGATCAAGGTTCCTTTGTTTTTGCACCTTACGGAGTCCCCTTTATCACCGAAGCCTATTATGGACCAAAATACACGTGGTTGAATAACGTTCTATTATTTGGACCGGCAGCCAATTCGTCGTGTTCCGCGCCATACGAGGGCCAGCTGGGAGACTGTGAAAAATGGTTGCGATTCAAGAATGAAGAAATTTGGCTTGCTGAGGCTGAAATTGTTGCTGTTTCTAAAAGTAGGGGAATGGTTTTTATCAGCGGTGAGGTTTCAAAGTGGTACAGCTCATCTCTAGGACTAACAAGTGTGTATCGCTCTGTGATTCTGTTACATCCGGGAGTGTTGCTTGTCGTGGATCACGTGGCAAAATCGTCGAAGAGTGCTATTCGCTACGTTGGTGCTTTTTTCCACAACAGGGAAGCAGCGTTTACATTAAAGAAAACCGCGATAAACGGGCAACACTACAGCGAGCTTGTGTTGAATGATAAAACGTACCAAGTATTATGGTCGAACACCAATGACCATCGAAGTATGGTGCGGTCTCAAAGCGCCGAGTACCCAGCAGAATATAAAACGAGAAAGACTAATTATCTTAACATTACAACAAATCTAAATGCAAAGCAGACCAGATTGGCATACGTTTTTATAGCTCCTGGAATCAAAGTCACGCAGCCACAGTTAAATGACCAAAACGAGGGCGTACAAGTTTCTCTGGAAATAAACAACGTTCAGCACCTCGTTTCGATTGTAACCAGTTACAAGATTCCCAAGGACAGGAACAAATTTCTCGGTTTTGACGGATTTGGAAAGGTTCAAGTGGATGGTTATGGTGACATATTTTTTGGCTCGCACAAAAATGCTTTGCCAAAGAGAATTAAGAATACACTGAATGCATCGACTATCAATATAATGACGCTGTTTGTTTGGGTGAGTGGCTTGACCGCTGTTTCGTTTCTCTGTAGAAGAAGACATCGCAAGGTTTTGTCTTGTTGTTTCCAACTAAGACGTGCACAATTTGGCACCGTAGTTTTCATTTTGGTATGGACAGTACTGTTTTGGTCCGCAGCTTTGTTGTTAAAGAGGGCCGACTCGATTTGGGAAGACCTGGAGTGGCCTTTGTGATTAAGTCATTGCACTTGTTATTCTAGGTCCACGCTTCAAATCTTCTTCAGTATCTGTGACCACACGATGCTTTTGGATGTATAACACTGCAGTCCAGTGTTCACCTTCTAGACCACGCTATGTAATGATCCATCTAATTAGCCTTCTACAAGTCGAGATTTGAAACAGTTATGTTTAGAATATATTGTTATTTGCTCCTATTTGATCAATCTACTTGTTTTCAATTAGGACTTTTGAGCTAAATACGATGACACTACAACTAACCCATCCACATGTACAATGGCGGATCCAGACTCCATCGTAAGGGGGTGGGGAGGAGTGAATAAAGGGTGGAGAGGGAAGGAGAAAGGAGTGTCAATGTTAGAGACTGGAAAAATTATCGGGAGTGGGAGTGGCACTGCCCTGGATCCGCCAGTGGTGTACACACGGAAGTGAACTGAATGAAATCCTTATACTGTCAGAGTCAAACGGTGAAATGTGATTCTAAATTTTTAAATCTGTGGATGAAATCCTACAATGTGACCATTTAATTAAAAGCTACAGAGCAGTACTTTCATGTGGTACTGTTTATTAAAAGCTACAGAGCAGTACTTTCCGTACTAGTACTGTTTATTAAAAGTTACAGAGTAGTACTTTCATGTAATACTGTTTATTAAAAGCTACAGAGAAGTACTTTCATGTGGTACTGTTTATTAAAAGCTACAGAGCAGTACTTTCATCTAGTACTGTTTATTAAAAGCTACAGAGCAGTACTTTCATGTAGTACTGTTTATTATGCTGTACATGGTGGTTCTGTCGGTTTTAACTTTTGAGTCTGTGGATGAAATCCTACCATGTGAACATTTAATTAAAAGCCGTACTTTCCACTTTCATGTGGTATTTTATATTATTCTGTACAAGGTAGTTCTGATTAGTTATAATTCTATGGATGAAATCTCACCCCATGTCCATTCAAATAAGAATTGTTCAACAGTACTTTGACAAGATCCCCTGCGTTGAGTACCCCTAGCCTGCGAATACAGCCGTCTCTCGTCGCTCCCGGCCGCTGGGGGCGTTCGCGCGAAAGAGAACTAGCGGCCGGGAGTGATGAGAGGCGGCTGTATTCGCAGGCTATGAGTGCCCCTGGAACTACATCGGAGAAACTGGTAGACTTTTTATGACTCGAAAATAAGAACACATCAGAACGGTAAGAAAGGCTCAAATATTTTCAAACATGCTTGGTCAATCATTCAATTGACTTGACTCATATACATAAAAGCGACTACCGCTGCCAAGTGCTTAAGACTAGAGTCGTGGCATAGTGCCATCTCCAACGAAGCAGATAATAAGTCAAAGCTACCGCCTACCTAGACTGTTGTTGTTTTGAAACAGGTATTTTTACAGCTATTATTTGACCCATAATTATTTCTATGAAAGCGTGCGTGAGCTCGAAGTGAATGGGAAGCGGTCAATCGATAAACTAGACGGGAGTAATTGGAACACTTTGATAATTTCAAATGAAACATCTACTTATGGAGGAATTGATATGAACTGTGGGGTTTTGTGGATGGTTCATAAGTCCTTGCTTACGATGCGTCGGAAACGGCAGAGGCATTTTTCCGGTCGAGGTTACAGAAAGCGTTCTCGACAATTGTATAAGCGATTAATACTGCTCAGCTATAAAGAAGCAATCTGGCTTCGAAAGGTTACTAACATGGCAAAGAATCCTGTTGGTTATGCTGCAATCTCGGACGGAATAAAAAGAGAAATAACACCTCCCCTCCCCTCAATTCAAAGATGGATTCGAGCGAAAAGCAAAACGCACCATTTTCCCATCACTGAACTGGGGGAGGGGGGTGTGGTACAAGATTGTAGGACTAAGTACATCGATAAACGCTACCACTTTGTTAGCGAAGGAATACATATCTAGAACGGAGCGACCGTCTGCACAGTACATTTACACCGTACAAAAGTTCACAAAAACAACTTTTTCTCGTCTAGAATAACTTGTATGACTATTAAATTTCCGAATAAAATACACCTGTTGCGTATCAAAAATTGCCCGAGAAACTGATTTGGAAATCAAAATTGCAAAAAAATACACAAACATCTTTGCATAAGGCGACGCGAGTGGAGTTAGAACTATAAAATCCAAGTCTTGTTTTGTCTACATAAAATCGCTTTTCAACCTATGTAATGAATGAACAAACACATAAAAATGGACACCAAAATCTTCTTTTGAAAAATGTTATTTAAATGTATATTAGTTTATATTTAAAAGCAAAACGCGTACCATTTATAGCGCATCGAGGCCGAGCTGTCGTCGATGAAATTCAAGAAAAAGTCAATCACAAATTAATATCAACATAAATTCCCATCGAAAAATGTAATTTCTTTTACCTTTAAGTCACTCGGCTGCTTGGAAATTCTTTAAAACTCCGCTTCTTCGGTTCTGAAATCCGAAGAAGAAATATTGCCCTGCATTGATAAAAACGTATGAAGTTCCTCGAAGCAAGATTTTATCCATGAAAGCTCTTCTTTTTCCACTATAGCGGCTTCTGAGTATCCCTTAATTAGTATCCCTGTCCTGACTAGCAAACCGCGAAAAAATGCTGGGAAAAACGACTTTAATTTGCAAACCGTTTTCTCTGCTAAACATAACAGGAGTGCAAATGAGTGAAATGGTGCAGCGCAGGGCAGCTAGGTTTTCCTTAAACAGATATCATCAAACATCTAGCGTCGGTGATATGTTAGACCAGTTGGGCTGGGAATCGCTAGAGAGCAGAAGGAGGGCTATGAGGTTATGTATGATGTTCAAAATCCATCACGATCTTGTTGCTCCAGATGGGTTGGATAGAATGGAACCAATGCAAAGGAAGAGCAGGCACTGTAATTCTTTGAGTTACAAAGTCCCAAGATCAAAAACGAACTTCCACCTCTATGCAAACTCAATTTGCATTGTTAAGTAATGCCCTGGGGATGAATATTAATGTGTGTATAAAAGACAAACATGTGCTCTATTCAATGCACTTTGCTCTAGTCACGGTCAGTGATTGTTTGGCGTCTCGCCCACCCTTCCCGCGAAGAAGGCGGGTTTGAGATCCACGCTACTTCTTTTCGCTTTGGTTTGGGCTTGTCCCAGGCCAGAGAGATTTCCGCATACCTCATTTACACGTCATAAATAACAATACCCAGGGCAGAATATTACATTATTCCTATTTCCCAAGAACGATCAGAGATTGGAACAGTCTTCCCGACGATGTAGTGCAAGCATCGACCTTGGCCTCCTCTGTTAAACAGAGGCTTGCCAGTCTTGATTACTGGACATGACCATTACTTTCCTTTATTTATTGATTTGTTATTAATAAAGTTTTACTGTTATTGTTGTAAATGTATGCTTTTAACTCTTGCGAAAATCTTCAGAAGTGATCGAAGGAGGCAAGTTTAATGGAAGAAGAAGAAGAAGAAGAAGAAGAAGACGAAGAAGAAGAAGAACAGTGTTTACTGCAGCTGACGTGACATCGGGCCGTGTAGCCGCGCGAAAAACAAAGCCTCTCTTTGGTTTCAAAATTGCTAAGATCCCGGATGTTGCGTGACGCCAATAACAACGTGCATTTCTTCTTATGATTTCTCTTCTTGTTCCATGTAGCTTTCAGACAATTCCTACGTCGACGAATCTTTCAAATCGCTCAACATTGAGGATTTGAGGTCAACATTTGTTATAGTACTCGCACAAGGCCGATGTACACGAAATGACGTCACAATAGCTTGTTTGGGATAAACATTAGATGTCAGTCGCGGGGACGCTTTTGAGGCTAAAAAAAGGCGCGTATTTTGAAGGCGAAAAGAAAGCCTTTTTTAGAAATTTTAAGCACTTTAAAAGCTTGAAGTAGTTTTTTATACATATCGAACTACAAGAAACCGAAGAAAAAAATCCGTGTCATAAACTCTTTAAAAGCTTAACCGTGCTTAAAAGCAGTTAAGCTAGTTGTCTGTCTATCCATTGTGAATTCTAAAGACTTCCATTGAAAAATACCAACGCCAATACATTCCGAGTTTTCTTTTTGCGGGCAGCTAGATTAGCTTAGATTGCCGTGTCTTAGCCTGCGAATACAGCCGCCTCTCATCGCTCCCGGCCGCTAGGGGCGTTCGCGCGAGAGAGCGTCTGCGATTTACTTTGAGAAATTCCATACTGATGACGAAAATCTGTCCCGCATCAAGACAGGAGCGCTGATTGGCCAACTTGATAATTTTACATAATTATACTTTAAATTATGCAGTGTTGTAACTCAATCGCCAGCTGCGAGGATAATCTTGTCTGCCGTTAGAAACTGTACGACTCTATTTGTCCTTTATTTAATGTTTTGACGTTACAAGCAAATCAGTTTCAGGGTTTTTATAGTTTTATCTGCGGTGAAGAGGTTTTTTTTACTTTTGTCAATTTACCGACCGGATATAGCAAGTCACTGATATTTCAAACGGCGCCACTCGTGCACGTCTGGATGAATGAACATTTATCGGCGATACATGGTATAAGAAGAATCCCGTAATTATCATCATCAGTCTGCTTTTAGCGGAAAGACTGCCTTTAGACTCATGGCACCGCAATGGCCGCGGTCGAAAATGGCAGTTTCTTTCGCCAATATTTTCACGGCAAAGATGGAAACAGAAGTAATAAACCACTAGTACTGCACGCAAGGAAATGTTATCCGTTGTAACGCAATACAACCCTGGGGTGGGTACAAAACGAAGACCGAAGACCTAAGACCCAAAAACGAAGACCCCGTCAAAATCGTTTTGAAATCACTTGAAAAAGGCTGCAACATGATTCTCGACCAAAGCAGAAATAAGAAGCAACAAAGTTTGCTGTTATTAACGAAGCAAGAAACAAGGAACAACAAGATTTGTGGTTATTATATTTGGTGCTAGCTCTATTGGCACACATTGCGGTTTCTTTGATCACTTTTGTTGCAAGATAAATACTAATCGGCTAAAGTTTGTTTTCGATTTGAAAATGCAAGGATCGTTAAATTTCTCAGGCCGTAATTTAGTGTCGAAAGTCTGTGGTGTCAAAACTTGTGAGAAAGTGTTTCCCATCACGGATATCAGGCATCTTAGATCCAAGTCTCAAAAAGCCGTAGTCTACAATTCCACTGCAATGGAATAATGAATTCTTGCAATAATTTTTAGCTCCTTAGTTAGTTCTGTAGTTGAGTTGTGTGTCTCAGTGGAGCTAGGATAAACCTCCATTGTTTTTTAATAGCGTTTGATTTGGCATCCAACAGATAATCTGCAGCATGGTTGCTGTTTTTTTAATCTCACGGATGCTAGTTTATTCTTCTATCCATATGTAGATGTTTAAGGTAAAGCAAGACCGATTCTACTCGTGAATCTCGTCAGTTGCTAGAGGTATCTCTCATGGATATTGGTAACGTTCAAACGTTTTAGCCGTTAATATATATCGCTTTAATAGCGGATCGAAAATGCGCACCTATATTTCTATTGCCGGGTCCAGAGATTCTGGCTAATTAGGAAACTCTTGTGCAAATTTCGATCCGGCATACAGTTCTGTTTCTTTAGAAAGATTTTTAGTCAGTATTTGAACCATGTAGGATATTGTCCTTTCTGATAGGTGCATAGACTTAACGAGTAAATATAACTTTTCAACACCCCCAAAAATGGAGACCTGAATATGCGTACCGGAACTGAATGAATTCGCTCCTCTTTAGTACAATTGTTACAGTGTAATAACAAAGCATCGCTAAATGTTATTCCCTCATTAATAAGCCAGGGAATCATGTTTGGAGCTGATTTCAAGACGATTTTTAAAAGGGTGTTCGTTTTGTACTTTTGGTAGGGTTATGAACGAAGACCCTGGTTAGATTCGTTTATTACCGCAAATCTTGCTGTTCCTTATTTCTGCTTCTGTCAAGAATCATGTCCCAGCCTTTTTCAAATGATTTCAAGACGATTTTGAAGGGGTCTTCGTTTTGTACTTTTGGTAGGGTTTTGTACAAAACGAAGACCCTGGTCAAATTCGTTAATAACCGCAAATCTTGTTGTTCCTTGTTTCTGCTTCGGTCGAGAATCATGTTCCCGCCTTTTTCAATCGATTTCAAGACGATTTTGAAGGGGTCTTCGTTTTGTACTTTTGGTGGGGTTATGTACAAAACGAAGACCCTGGCCAAATTCGTTAATAACCGCAAATTTTGTCACTCCTTGTTTCTGCTTCGGTCGAGAATCATGTTCCCGCCTTTTTAAGTGATTTCAAAACGATCTTGAGGGGGGTCTTCGTTTTTGGGTCTTAGGTCTTCGGTCTTCGTTTTGTACCCACCCACACAACCCTGTGCGCCTATGAATCACAATCTTTGCTTAGACGGATCTATAAAGAACCTCCCCTTGTTTCATACAAAAAGGGGTAGATCTTTAAAAGACATACTGATCAGGGCTAAACTGTAAAAATCAAACTACAATTAAAACACAGTGAACATAGGTCATAACAAACACGCCAGGCGCTAGTTGGATTCGTGATGGGCCTGTCAACACCTTTCATTTCATTTGGTTTCACCGCATGCACATTATTATAATTATACGAGATTAGCGACGGGTGATTTACTTCATCAGTATACGTATGGAATTTCTCAAAGTAAATCGCAGACGCTCTCTCGCGCGAACGCCCCTAGCGGCCGGGAGCGATGAGAGGCGGCTGTATTCGCAGGCTACGTTTATCTTGGTTGTCGAACTTTAGTTCGTCACGTCCCCAGCACTTAACCCTTTCACTCCCAGAGTCAATTATGGAGACATGTTGTGTGGTTCTAACTTTTGAGTCTGTAGACGAAATCCTATAGTGTGACCATTCAAATGAAACTCTTTGACAGGTACTTTTGCATGATATACTTATTTCTCAATATTTTACAAAGTGAAATGGGATTTTTCTCGAATTTTGATTTTTGGCACTCTTGGGAGTTAAGGGGTTAAGAAATTTTCTTTTGATTTGCACTGTTTACGAACTTCAAAAAAAATTGTGCTTATAGAATTTAACTTACAGGATTTAAGCAAAAAAAGATGTAATGTTCATCATGTTACGAGTGTGAGACAAATTGAGAAAAACACATGCGCATGCGTCCCCGACATGAAACGAACCTATGACCTTCCGTAAACCGGTCCTAACCGTCATCTAACAATCTTTCTCATTTCATTTCCGAGCTTAAAGTTTACCATCTTTCTTTAGTTATCAGGACGTAAACTATTACCAAAGCTTACTCTTGAAATCAGTCCAGACACTAAAAATGTCACTGAAATACAGTTAAACATGTCCTTCTTTGAGTGTAAACATAAAACTTTATTTCATCTCGAATTTCAGAGTAGCCAAAAATAGGCTGGTATCTCCGAGAAACAAATAAAATCCTAAAATAAGATAAGCCATCGTATACCCTAACTGGAGAAAATATTTAACTCTAATACTTAACTCTTAATACAATTAATTAGTTAATCCATTAGGTTCCGAGCGGGAACAAAGGGCGTCGACAGTGCTGCGCTGCCCAGCGGAACTTAAAGGTCCTGAGCGTGACTTGAACTCGGACCTTCCGACTATCACTCCCGGCCCGGCACTAAGCCACAGCCTCAATCCACTACACTATCGAGGAACACATAGTTAAGGCAATAACGAGTGAAAATTGGCCAAGATACTTGGTTTGAGGACAACATTCCTTTTCGGTGTCATTCTTTACTACAAGGTCTAGTTACTAATTGGACTTATCTGGTGCATAAAGGCCTTCTAAGAGAGGTTGCCATTTCAATATAATTTTAAAATTAGGCTTGGGAACATTCCTAACGTATGGCGGCACTGCATAACCTATGGAATTCTTGTGTACTCATCAATGCACCAAAATGTCCCCGTTGTTTTCTTCCATGTAGTAATTTCAATATACTTAATTGCAAGGAATAGGAGGTTTGTAGGCTGCCAGGCTTTCAGTTGATTGCTTCAGAGCTATTTTATAGCTCTGAAGCCCTAACGCTATATCTATAATTTCGTATTGTATACAGCTATTTCAATTAACGTTGTCGGATGAAAAAGTCGAAAAGCCAAGACCGCAATGTAGTATGGGATTCTTATGCAATGGCTATTTACAACTACCCATACTACCTTGCGGTCTTGGCTTTGAGCTTTCATCCGACAACGTCAATTGAAATAGCTGTATACAATACGAAAGTGAAAGTGTTTCATCATTTTGCGTTGCGATATAAAATTCTGAACCTCTTTTCTGAAGATCATATTTTACGCTCTATTGTGGTGTCATCAGACAACACAACTTCGTGATTCGATATTTGAGGGAAAAAGCGAAACTAAAACGAAAGAAATTCATTTCAGTTAAACAAAGTTTGGCAACCTTTACTTGTGACAAAAAAATCGGCCGATTTTATATTTCAGTCGGAAATAATCGGTCGTTTCTTAGGTGCAGGGCAATACAATACAAGAGTACAATACAAGAGCAGTTACATACATACAAAAACACAACTGTTTTTACACGGACATTTCATCAATTTATACAAATTGATTCAGAAAAGCCATTTTGGCCTAGTTGTACTGAGTAAAATTGCTATATTTCTTATCGGAACATGTGAAGAGTGTATGAGAGACCCCTGACCCTGGACACCCCAAATAAACAAATTTTTAATGAATAAATGTTTCAAACAACACATCCATATATATACGGGCGTGTTGAGTAATCAATTTTTTTATTAATATATGCGACTATGCCATAACACGCCATCATGATCTTTCCTTCAAATATCCTTCTAGAAAACAAGATGAATGCCTTTGGAATATCGGTGTGCCTTTTCTGGATACTGTCGATAACAGCCGCTGGTAAGAGTAATTCATTGCACTGTCAATTGCACTAGCACTGAAAGCAACCCATATTAGGGCTGACGACGTTTCTGAAAACTCTTGAAGATATTTTGCAGTATTTCGTGCCCGAGAATTTAATTTTTTCCAATCCCTTTTTATCGGGCATGGGTGCGTTTTAAATGTAAACTAACCGAATTTAATTTGGTGTATTAAATTAATAGGATTTAGTATCAAGTTTTCAAAATTAACCCCTGTTCTTGAAGTTCCAAAAGATAGCCAGCGAAAGTGACGTCTGAGACCCAAAAATTCCTCTCTCCGGAGTTTTTGTTTTGCAGGGAACGGCAAAATAATGTATCAAAATGTGAAACGCACGTGCAGAGGCATTTGGTGTTTTCACACTACAAGCTAAGTTTGTCTTAAGCAAGAGCTTGACTCAAACGCACTTGAGATTCTCGAGTAGCACTTCAGAAAATTGGGGTTCAAACCTGATGAGAACATGTATATTACTTGAAACAAAGCTATCAATTGTTTGCGCCGCTGCACATGCCTTTTAGTCGGCTACTGTTTTCCCATTGGTCAAGTGCCTTCTCAAGTGTGGTGTAGTTCATACTTGGTGGCGTACTTCGGCTCCTTTGAAATAGACGTGTTTCCACTGTCACAAAGTAGGGTTCAAGTATGTGCATTTTACTCTTTACAAAGTAGGTTTCAAGTCACTTAGAATGTACTTAGAAGCACTAGTGTGAAACATTATTACATTATTTCCATTCGAAAAATGCAAAAAAAAAACGAAATTTAGAAATTTGATCGAACTGGCACTCTACTGAGTCCTTTTGAGGGGAAAGCCCGCTTGATGGAGTTTTAAAACTTTGCTCTTTTTTTTCTAGATTCAAGTTGTGTGCTTGACCTTGGTTTGGTGGTCGATACAACAAAAAGCATCAAAGAAGAAAACGTCCCTAAACTGAAAGAAGCTCTCAAACTTATTGCCACGCAGTTTACAATATCTGAAGATAGAACGCGTGTGTCGCTTGGGACATTCGCTAAAACAAGCGTCATTCACAACTTCTTCAAAGATTCCGACTATTACAGTGAAGAAGCCGTGATGAATCTGATAGATACCAGCATTAACGAGCTGACAAAGATCACCCGCCTGGACAATGCTCTTCAGATGGCGGACATGGAAATGTTTAACCATGAAAATGGTCAAAGACTTGGAGTGCGGAGTGCGATGGTGTTGTTTACAGATGGGAGGTCTCATCCTAAAACAAGTGTTGACATGTACATGTCATCCTTGATGAGCATAAAGGTAAGGAAACTAGTCACTCTTGGATAAAGGGTATTCGTGTCGGTAGATCCTACCTGCTAAAGATTCAGAAGGAGGTCGGACACTTTATTGAGAATTATACAACGTAATGTCGGCACTTGGAATTTTATTTTCAATACACTTTTAAGTGTAAAAAAGAAAATCTAAAATCCCCACTCAGGGCCTGTGACCTCAGCTAGGCTTACGCTATACATAGCCTACGTATCAGTGTACCACCTAGCTTCTCGGATTGTTTAGGCCTAAATTTAACTATATAAACTGCTAACCCCAACCTCAACTGAAAGGAAACCAGTTACTCCGTTATATATTCTCATTAAAGTGTCAGACCTCCTTCTCAGCTATAGCATTTTCTACCATTCATGTCAGCTGCGCCCAAACTATGGAAATCACCTACCTTGGATTGTTGTTGTCAGTTTTTTAACGTGATCTTAAAACACACCTTTTTAGACGTGCTTTTTATTTCATTGTGACGTTTGCAAATTTTGTATATACCGTGTAGCATGAAATTTTTGCGGGTTTTAATTTTTGCGGATTTTGCGGATTGCCCTCAATCCTCAAAAATAAGGTCCCGCAGAAAAAAAAAACCTCGCAGAATAACACTCCGCAAAACTTTACTCCCTTCAGTCAAACAATATGCACTTATTGACTGAGTGGGAGGGCCGGACGGGAAAGTATTTGGCTCGAGGTCATGGCGTACGGACTGAGTGCAGCGAGGTCCGTGCGCCATGACCGAGAGCCAAATATTTTCCCGTCCGGCCCGACCTAAAGGCGCTGTTACACCAGGCAATGTTTCGTGCAACTTGTCTCGCAATTTTGTTGCGACACAAGTTGCATGAAAAATTGCCCAGTGTAACATACCCCGCAACAAACATTTCTCGCGATTTTTTTGTTGCCGCAATCGTTGCGAGAAGTAGAAGTCGGTTCTACTTTTCGCAACGATTCTCGCCACGCCGCAACGAATTTTTCAAGCGTTGCGTAGTGTAACACGTTTCCTGCAACTTGTGTCGCAACGTTTTGTGACTTTAGCCAATGAAATTGCTCCTTTCACCGTCGGGCGAGACAAATTGCAAGAAACATTGCCTAGTGTAACACCCTCCAGGCAACTTGTCTCGCAGCATCGCAACGCACGGTTTTTAGTTCTTGCGAGACAAGTTGCACGAAATATTGCCTAGTGTAACAGCGCCTTAAGGCCCGGTTCAAACGTCGAACTTTACATGTGCCGAACCTAATACCTATTTAGGTCGACCCAAACTATTAAGTTCGACTGTTGATTCAGACGGTCGAACTTTACATGTGCCGAACCTAATTCGTGGCGAAAAGAAATATCATCCTTACTGCTTAAAATAGGGAAATAAACCGAAAAAAGTAAAATTCACCAAGCCTGGAAATTCTTGTTTTGATTTTAGTGTGCTTTGTGTTCTGTTATGGCAACGCAAGGAGATGGCTGAGGAGATCGTGATCGTGATATTTGGACAAAATAAAGTAACGACATAAATTTTAAAATACATTATGATTTCTTTATGGATATAAAGAAAAGCAACTTTTTAGAAGACCGATTTAAGCTGTCCAGTTTCAGTATAAAAATCTACAACGTGAATGCTGGTAAACGTCGTTACGCTTTTGTGAGTTCTGTCTGCAAAGGCGCGAAAACCCACTAAATAGCCAATCAGAAGCGCGGTTATATTGAAAAATACGTTAACATAAATTATGCATTAGGTTCGGCACATCTGAAGTTCGACGTATGAATCGAAGTCGATCTTTTGCCGTTCTATTCGACAAGCTCAGTCGAATAGAACGGCAGAGTCGAACCAAATACAAAAGTGCCGTACCTAATTGATTCATACGTCGAACTTTACATGTGCCGAACCTAATTATTAGGTTCGGCACATGTAAAGTTCGACGTTTGAACCGGGCCTTTAACTCAGTCAATAAGTATTTTATAATATGACTAGAAAGTACAAGAATAGTTGTGCAGTGCGAGGCCACTTGAACTTGTACAGGGCCGCACGGCTTTTTCCCGGACCGGCTCACGTCAACCCGTCCGGCCCCGCTCACGTCACCTTGCGATTCTATTTTCTGTAGGATTGCGTCAGCGGGGCTGTACGGTCATATTATAATAGAACATTATACTGTATCACCTGCTGTATTACCTGTTCGATATCCGACTTCCTTATTGGTCCTTATCGGATAACTTTCGCGAGTTCTTTTTCTTCCAGCAAATAACTGAATGACATTTTACTTGGAGACGATGTTACCAATCAGTCTGCTCTTAAAATTATTAATAGCTTTAAAAATCATATAATTTCATTTGAATTAAAGCTTAATTTATTTGCAGCGTTATCAAGATGCTTAAAGAGAATCGCTGTGCTTTGGGCTTCTAGTTACTCTCCGGTCACATTGTACAGTAAATCTTTGAACGGATTTTTAAAATGGCCAATTATTATATGAATATCTGCTTAGAATGTATGTAAGAATTTGTTTCTTTTTCTTCTTTTGCATTTTTTTTTCGTTTCGAGCAGATAGGCTTACAAGCGGGTTGCCCGGCTTATTACCGATATCTTACGTCATTCAGTGAGATAAACAGCAGTTCGATATGCAGAAAAATATGGGGACTCTTGTTGTTATAAGGATGAAGTCTACTACATAAACTCGATCATGTTGAGAGTAAACTGTGTTAAGTTTTCAAGCATGGGAAGGAAAAGACAAAGACATCGAGCCAATGACTGACCTTAACTTTCCTTCTTGTATCTCGGTGGTAAAGACATCTGACACTTCTGCGCGTGGACTCTTGTCGGGGTATCGGGTGTTTTTCTTAAGCGGTCATAATCACGACTGCGGAGCAATTCTCTGGAACAGCCTACCCTGTGATATGAGAGAAATGAAATCTCTAAGTCAATTTAAACGTTCAGCTTATCTGAATTTTTAATTTAAACTACACACGGCATTCATGAAAAACAGGTTATTTAGATTAACTGTAGTTTGCTTTGTAATTTGTTTAGGCTAGTTAGGTTAGCTAGGTTAGGTTCCTGATGATTTTACCGTGTTTAAATAAAGATTTACAATTACAATTACGATTACAATTAAAAGCGACTATGTCACCATTTTTTGTATTACTTTGAAAATCCAATTTATACATAATTATTTAAATCATTGGAAACGCCAAAATCATGGTTTAGTTTTATTTAAAATTATTCAATAAAGAATATTAAGTGCCTTGTGGCCATCAGTGTTGAAAATGGACTGCAATGCAACCGCCATTTTTTCAAGTTTATCGGCTCCTTGTATCTTGCAAAACACGTTAAAACTCTGATAATGGTTTATTGTCCTTCTAAAATAAATTCACTTGATCAGATACCTTCCTCTTGGTGTTTTATAAACATTTTGTGTTTGAGAAAGGTACTTATAGTTTTATTTTGGGTCTGTTTTGACTCAAAGGATTCATAATCGCCATGACATAGCTACTAAAAGGACATTTTTGTCACTTTTTTCGTTCCCTTTTAGTCAAAAGGTGTCCGTGTGGTTGTTGTTGGTATCGGTCCTGGTACAAAAAAGAAAAAATATCGAAACGTACTGAAAGCGATTGGAGGAACAGGAATATTCTACGTCGATGATTATAACGAACTTGGTGATGCAGCCAGCGACATCGCTACGTTGATTTGTCGTAAGTATTGAAGCGAGATCAAATGAGGAATTCGCTCTTTTCCCTTTCACTCCCAGACTGAGTCAATATGGAGACATGTAGTGTAGTTCTAACTTTTGAGTCTGTGGACGATTAGCACCAATCCATGGTTAATAAAGCGAAATGGTTATGAAACCTGAGAAATCTCTTTGTTCGATGTTTTTGTTATCGTTTTCGGCCTTGACCGTGCACAACCACAAAAGATGTTGAGCTTTTGTTGGAGTAACTGACCAATAGAAATGTTGCCATTTAGTTATTCAGTCATGGTATGTGATTTAAAAACAAAAGATGTGCACGGTCGCGGTCGGTTCAACAAAAATTGTAACTCCGTTGTTATCACCATTGAAGTCTGCAAGGTTTCGATTCATAACTAGTCCCTCGATTAACTATGCACCAATCTAATGAGTAAACAAAGTAATTAGTTTCGCCCATTATAACAGATGAATACATTCAAATAAAAAGTAATCATGCAGAACTCGAAGCTAAGACATGCTTTGGTTTGGCATTTCTACGTTTTATGATTGGCTAAAAAATCTCGCGCCACTTTCTCAACCAATCAGAAGTAAAATCCAAACCAATCGTGACTTACTCGCACGCGTTTTCCCGCGCCTGGCGCTGCCGACATGTATTTGCCTCGAGCTCTGATTGGTTCATTGGATTGTCTAAGTCCGTTGCAATTGGCCAGAGTAAATACTTTGGTTTTGATTTAACGACACTCAAATGAAAACCGCTCTAATAGGCCATTTGCACGATGACGTCATTTGACTACTACTACCAGAATTCATTTCGTTTTTCCTTTCTTATTTAAATTTTTTAATCCCAGTGCGGTTTAAATAACAATAGCCCTAATTTGCACTACAAAACAAAAAACTGAAGGATTCTGGTAGTAGTTGTCAAATGACGTCATCATGCAAATGGCCGATTGGATCAAGTAATTAATTACGACTGTTATTGTTCATCAGCATCATATCCTTGCGATCCTGGACTTGACCTAGCACTAGTGGTGGACCGAACAGGAAGTATTGGTTATGCGAATTTCGAGTTGATCAGAGGTTTTCTCTTGCAACTTGTCGACGCTCTGACAATCAGCCATGAAAATACCCATATTGGAATGATTCTGTTTGGCGAGAATCCGGAGGTGTTATTCTCATTTGGTGACAGTGAATACCACAGTGGCGACAAAGTGCACGAAGTGATAGAGAACATGCCCGCGAACCTGAGCTTGAAGACGTTTATTGATCGGGCACTGATTACAACTAACGACCTTTTCACTGAGGAAGGAGGAGGTGACCGGCCTGGATATCCAAAAATGATGATACTGTTGACGGATGGAAAAACAAATCCTGATTCTAAACCATTCAAAGATGTGGTTTCTGAACTTCAGGTATGATTGAGGCTCAGTTCAGATAAGGAGAATTTTAAAGTGCTTAATTCAACGCGAGAAATGCTCTGTCACCCCAAAACAGTCAACACAAATATTTCTTACCCCCAAAAGGCCTTCGAACCTCCCAGTCACTGACATACCTGAGCTCCCCTTCCTCCTCCTTCATGGGAGATTTGACAATACTGTTAATTAATTTAGCGAGACGTTTTCTTCTTTCAGTTATCATCTAATATTGCTCTGACGCTGATTTTTGCAGGCCAAAGGTGTTAAGATTGTTGCTATTGGTGTTGGGAATTATGAGGAATTTGAGGGTGAACTGAATGACATTGCAAGAGACAATGTTTACACCGTAGACGACTTTCGGGAGCTTTCGGATTTGTTCACTGGAATACTGGATGAGACCTGCGACAGTCAAGGTGGGAATTTTTTCCCGGAAAAAAAGTTGCAGGCTGCAACTTCCATCGCAACCCCCTCCCCCCCCCCGGGGGGGGCGGTACTCAACAAAGTTTTGTAAGGGGATGCTCCGCCCCAAGGCCCAAACCCTCGCCCTTTCATATACCGTTTTTGACAGAAAAGGTACCCCTTTCATATACCTTTCATTGAAAATGGTACCCCTTTAAGATAGCCTTTACGTGCGTCTGTTTGATATATATTCATTTCATCGCTGTTTTTTAAATAAACTTTTGCATTGAAGAAAAGGGCAACTGTAGGAAACAAGAAAAATAACAGCAATCTGAATTATTAGAACATATTATTATTAAGGTATGTCAATTAACAAAGAACAAGGGTCAAGAAAATGTGTTCCGTGCTTCTTTTTAAGAACTTGCCACGCTGCGGTCCATTTATTTATAGATTTCCTTTGTTATTATTGTATTTTTGTTTTTATCCCGTTTCTACAGTCGCTTGACTAAAGGGATTTAAAAAATCAAAATTGCGGTTTTATGTCGCGAAACGACCTGGTTTCCATCTATATTTTGACAGCTGATACAGCTCTATCACCAAATTAAATAGGTGAGGGGGGGGGGGGACGGAAACGGAAAATTACGATCTGCAGTTGCCACCTCTCCCTTTCGCGCGTTCCCCTCTCGCGCGCTCCCTCAAAATTTCACCCTATAAATGAACCGGCGCCTGTTACGCAGGATAAATCCCGGGGGGGACTCCCATATAAAAATGATGGGGATGCTCGTCGGAAATTTTCGAAAAACACCCTAAAAGGTACCAGAATCTCGTTCGATTGGCGTGGCTCAAAATAATTTTTACCCCTAAGAGGTACTTTACCAATTCTAAAACAACACATGTCATCCATATTTTTTCGGCTCATGCCCTAAAAGGTACCGCGATAATTCTAACGGTGGTCATTTTAGATTTTAGTACCCTAAGCGGTACCAGTCTCCAAATTTTGACCCCTAAAAGGTACGACGAGCACGCCCGTCATTTTTATATGGAAGTCCCCCCCCCCCCCCCGGGGGGGATAAATCAGTTCAGGCGGCTAAAAAGTCTAATTTCTTTATTTTAAGAGCCTGTGTGGTTTGTTGTTGTATATGTTGTGGTGCAATTTTGTCCTTGGTGCAAATTTTATTTTCCTTTGTTCAAAACTCATTATCATATATTATCATACATTTCCATACCCAAAAACAAAGGAAAATAAAATTTGCACCAAGGACAAAATTGCACCACAACATATACATTCTTGTGCTGATGTTATTGCAGGTGACCCAGGGCCACTCGTTACCAGGGGCCGGCTTCCTGAACTGGAAAAGTACTGGGGCCATGGTCAACTACGGCGCATAAATTCCAAGTTTTACCACCAAGGAGAGAAAAATGATGATTATGCAACGGAGTGACCAAGCTTAGAGCCTGCTGACTGGTTCGGCATCAAGGTGCCGCTTTCATCAATATATTATTTATAACACTTTTTTATTTGCCCTTCATTAGCAGAAAAAAATCATTTTCATGTATAAACACGAAAAAAGCAAGTGACACGCTCAAGCACCAACCCCGCGGTCTGGCCAGTACCTTACGCATGCGCATAGCCATATCACCCGGGCAGTAGCAGCCATGGACAGCTGTTTCGTCCTTGTTAGGACTCATCAGCATGGCATAGCCGTCGCCGTTCCTTCCAAAAGCGCGTTAATATAAGTACCACATGACACTGTAGTTAGTGCTATTACCCAGAGAGTGGGTGTCGGCGCCAGACTAACTATAAAATTCACGATATCTGATTTGTCCTTCTTCCTCTTTTTCTAGGACTCACAGATGGTGGATTGCTATCACATTCCATTAGCACTTGAATCACACTATCCAGTTTCATTCGCAATAGCGATTGAGTTTTTCATAATTTTAATTCTAATTGAGTAAAATGATTACGGGTATGATATGCGTGTGAATTGTGTGAAATGATGTTAAATTTTTAAGGTATTTTGTTTCTGATAAGGAAATTCTTTTTTGAAAGCAATAAACAGTTGGAAAACGTCATTTTGAAATAACCACAAGTGCATTACAAGTGACTGACTGATTTAATTATCGCATCATTGATTCATTGATTCATTGATTTATCGATTCATTTATTCACTAATCGATTGATGGATTGATTCATTGATTAATTCTTCGATTCTCGATTCAGTTTCCCGCAGAAGGAAACCGCCACGAAAACATCGTAGCTACTCACGTGGTCATAACGGTGTGGGTTGGTATACGTTCTGAAAAAATAACTTTCGTTGGAATAGGGTATGTGTGCGGGATATACTTTCATATTCCATGATTTCTTGTGTGAACTGTAAGTTAGTTCAATGATGAAAAGTTTGACGTTTTGGTACAAGTTAAATTCGCTAAATTAACCTGCAAGACTTTTGTTCTTGGGCCATCGTAGCTTGATGAGAAATAGAACACAAACCGCGGTGATAAACATATTGAACATATTTATCAAGAACTGAAGCCAGCTTTTAATGCAAACGTCAATAGCGAGAAGCTGATGCTTTATTAATTAGCTGTTTCTTTTTATAGATCAACTGTTACGTTTTGTACTTAATCTCGGTCCCAGTCCCTTTTCACTACTAAATACTTTATACTACTTTTAAAAATGTATGTAGTAGCATACGAAACGTCAAGTTTTATCAAAAAAAGAATAAGTTCAATATGTTTATCACCGCAGTTTGTGTTCTATTTCTCACTTGTGTTGCATTTTTAAGAATTGGAAATGAAAAATTCAAATCCATTCTCTTTTATCGAATATTAGGATTTCGTTGCTGTCAAGATACACATAAAATCACCAGAAAGTGAAGGATAAAGCATTTTCAAGGGTCAATATCGAAACATTTTCCGCCCTAGAAGCGGCCCTAATGCGGGCCGGATGGCCAGGCCTACAATTCTTCTCAAAGCTGGCTACGCCCCTGTGAATATTCCACCTTCTATAAGAGCCTGATTACGTCACAAATGCACGATTCTAATAATAACGCACTGAAACAGGCAGACAGGACGAAAATGCGTAGCACGCGAGAAAGAAAAAAACATGACATGAATATTCCATCTTCAATAAGCGTATTACGTCACAAATGCACGATTCTACAAAACGCGTTGCGCGCGAGAAAGAATAAAACAGCGCATTAATATTCCTAACGGTGCTTTAACAAATCGTGTATATTCATGTGTATTGGACAACTTTCAGTGGGAGATAACACGGTCTCAAAGTACTCCCAGATTGCTTCAAATGATCACCAGTGATCCCGAGTGATCACGAGTGATCCCGAGTGATCACGAATGATCATGGAACGGACGATCACCCAGTAAAGACTGCAAGTGACCACGAGTGACCATTAGTGTTGACATGTGGTCATTTCATTCGCGATTACTCGTGATCTCTCGTGGACATTTGCAGTCTAAAATAAATAGTAATTAAATTGCGGCACCGACCGAGCCATCTCAATAAAACCACATTTCGTGTTTCAGTAATGCCAACATCGGCCGACATGTTTTTCTCGATTCAGCTTTCCGCAGAAGGAAACCGCCACGAAAACATCGTAGCTACGCACGTGGTCATAACGGTGTGGGTTGGTATACGTTCTGAAAAAATAACTTTCGTTGGAATAGGGTATGTGTGCAGGATATACTTTCAGTTATGATTTCTTGTGTGAACTGTAAGTTAGTTCAATGATGAAAAGTTTGACGTTTTGGTACAAGTTAAATTCGCTAAATTAACATTCACAGTGTTTTTAACGTGATTTCCTCAGTGGACATGGACCCATTTCATTGCACCCTTTGATTAATGACTTGTCACATAAGAACTTTAATGAGCTTCAATGGAAAATGCATCCGTTGATATATTCAGATCTTTCTTGCAAACGATCTGGTTGTTATGCGAATTTAAGAATATTTTCCTGTTCTCTGTCTTACCTTCAGTAGTTACTTATAGTTTCCTTTAGAATAGAAACCTTCTTTGGAAATTTTTAGTACTTTCTGTGAAAATTCTCTTGCCACCCAACATGTACTAAAACCCGAAATAATTTTATCTATTTTGTAATTTTAGAAAAAAAAACACGCACTTTGGTCATCCTCGCGTCCATTTTTTCTTAGCAGGATCCCGTTGATAACAGTACTATGGTATTGAAGGGTTATCCTGCATATTATTATTATTATTATTATTATTATTACTACTACTTTTATTATTATTATTATTAATAAATCCACGCAACGCGCGTAGTCATACTATCCGGGGAGACCTGGTACGTTCTAAAAAATAACTTGATATATACTTTCGTTGCAGGTATGTGTGGGGGATATACTTTCATATTTCATGATTTCTTGTGTGAACTGTAAGCAGAAACCCATATAAGTGAGTTGAAACGTGTAACGCGCATTCACAGCTTCCGAATATTCAGTTTTTGCTTAGTACCATATTTGGAAACCCCTCGGATTGGAAGCAAGTTGTTCTAGCAAATTGATTGGTTAATATTTTTATCTTGATTTTCCAAATATAGCTGTAACAACTTCTTAGCAAATTGAATAATCGGAGGCTTGTTTTGCAGCGTACAAGAGACAGTTGCATGTTTCAAGCCACTTATGGGTTTCTACTGTAAGTTAGTTCAATCATGAAAGAGTTGACGTTTTAATTGGTAATACCTGAATTCGCTAAAATCACTTGTCAATTTTAATGGGTGATTCACAATGTTTTGAACTTGAGTTCCTCAGTAGACCTTGACCCATTTCGTGCCACATGCGTTGATTCAAATCTTTCTTAGAAACGATCTGGTTGTTAGGCGAAATCAAGAATATTTTCCTGTTCTTTGTCCTACCATACATGGTTACTTATGGTTTCCTTTAGAATAGAAGCCTTCTTTGGTAATTTCTAGCACTCTATGTGAAAAATCTCTAGCCATCCAACAGTGTCGTACTAAAAATCGAAATAATTTTATCTGTTTTCTAATTTTAGAAAACATCACACACTTTGGTCATCCTCGCGTCTACTTATAGAAGTGTGACATTACAACTTCAATGAGCTTCAATGGATATTGCATGCGTTGATTTAAATCTTTCTTAGAAACGATCTGGTTGTTATGCGAATTCAAGAATATTTTCCTGTTCTCTGCCTTGCCGTCAGTTGTTACGTATATTTCCTTTATAATAGAAGCCTTACTTGGTAATTTATAGTACTTCCTGTAAAAGACCTCTTGCCACCCAACATGCTGTACTACACCCCGAAATAATTTAATCTATTTTCAAATTTTAGAATCACATCAAACACTTAGGTCATCCTAGCGTAATGCTTTCATTGTTTGTATAAGTTTCTTAAACAATAGGCCCCCTTAGGGTGCATGTGTCTACTGCGACTGCGAATTACTGTTTGACCGTACAAACAATGCACCTCAGAATTTTTACACCGTTACTGAAAAAAGAGAAATAAAATAGGTATTTTTAAAGCTATAACAATGAAAGCCGTTAGCGTCCATTTCAACAAAAATGGCGTTATTTCTGATTAATCCTTGCAGTGCAGGCGTCTACTTTGGACGAATGAGCGCTGAGCCGCCAGGCTTCAATCGGAAGTCCTTTGTGGTTCGTGTTCTTTTTGCCTTGTTTAAAAGTTACGTTTTTGTATTAACATATCCACCAAGTTTTTGCCCTGCGAACAGAGTCCCTTTCTAGGAAGATCGAAGGGGACTCGCAGAGTACTAAATTTTCGTTGACTTAAAAATGAAAAGGATGTCGGAGGGAGAGAGAGAGAGAGAGAGAGAGAGAGAGAGAGAGAGAGAGAGAGAGAGAGAGAGAGAGAGAGAGAGAGAGAGAGAGAGAGAGAGAGAGAGAGAGAGAATGAATGAATGAATGAATGAATGAATAAACTTTATTTAAACACGGTGTTTACATCAGTAACTAACTGCTTTACAGAAAAGCCGTGTGCTAAAAACGTTAACTATTCCAATTATACAATGATAAGCAACTATATTACACTAACTAGAAGACAGCGAGATTGTTAATCTGTGTTTTAAAAACGGAGAGAGAATTTGCAGATCTGATGTTAAAAGGAATGGAATTCCATATTTTTGCTCCAACAATAGAAAAACTACTAACTTTCGCAAGTTCAGTATTATATTTAGGTAGGAGTAATCGACTTCCGCTCTCACGAAGTGTATAAACACTATTACTCTTTTCGAAAAGATCAATGAGACAACCTGGAGCTCTTCTATTCATAATTTTATACATCAGGATCGCTATATGCTTTCTTCTAATAGTCTCCAGATCATCCCAACCTAATTCTTTTCGAATATTAATTGATCTTTCATCATAACCCTTACGGGTTATAATTCTGGCCGCTCGGTTTTGTAGTTTTTGAAGTCTTGAGGTCAGAGTTTTATTCAAGTTGCCCCAAACTACATCACAGTATTCAAAAAGGGGTTTAATGAGAGACTTGTATATAGTTATGAGGGTATTTTGGGGAACGTACCTGCGAGCTTGTTTTAAAGCAGCTAGTCCAGATGAGACGCGTTTACATAGACTGTCGACATGTTCATCCCAAATTAAACGTTGATCAGAGAGAGAGAGAGAGAGAGAGAGAGAGAGAGAGAGAGAGAGAGAGAGAGAGAGAGAGAGAGAGAGAGAGAGAGAGAGAGAGAGAGAGAGAGAGAGAGAGAGAGAGAGAGAGAGAGGATCCCAGTTGGGAACTCTTGACTGGGAGGCAAGCTTGATCTCCGTTAGACAACACCGGATTCAAGTTTTCTAGTCTGGATAATTTATTCTAGTTATACGGAAGCTATCAGCAAACTAACCATTTCATTAAACAACGAAACACCTACTATTTCCGTAACTATTTCCGACCAGTATGGTTTCATTTAAGTAAATAAGTAAGTAAGGCCTAAATGTAGTTTGATAAAGACACTATTCAGGGGAAGTAAGAAATAGAGACTAGATTATGTATCATTCTTCTTGCTTAACTCGCAGCGCCAACATTGAACGCAAAAACAAGGCTAAACTGCTATTGACATTGGTATCCACTGATGCAGTTTCCTTAATTAAACTTGCACAGGTTGAACATTTTCAAGAAAAAACGTTTTTTGGCTCTTCGAGAGACTTTATAGACCTGATTTATTGTATCGAATTTGTGGGCTACAAAGCCGACACCGGCTAGACTGCGCATCGCCAGATGTTTATAAAGACAAGCCGACGATGGAGCCCTCGACTGCGCGGCATCAAGGATCACTCATGATCGACTACCAATCGCTAATCTCGTGGACATTTGCAGTCTAAAATAAATAGTAATTAAATTGCGGCACCGACCGAGCCATCTCAATAAAACCACATTTCGTGTTTCAGTAATGCTAACATCGGCCGACGTGTTTTTCTCGATTCAGTTTCCCGCAGAAGGAAACCGCCACGAAAACATCGTAGCTACGCACGTGGTTATAACGGTGTGGGTTGGTATACGTTCTGAAAAAATAACTTTCGTTGGAATAGGGTATGTGTGCAGGATATACTTTCAGTTATGATTTCTTGTGTGAACCGTAAGTTAGTTCAATGATGAAAAGTTTGACGTTTTGGTACAAGTTAAATTCGCTAAATTAACATTCACAGTGTTTTTAACGTGATTTCCTCAGTGGACATGGACCCATTTCATTGCACCCTTTGATTAATGACTTGTCACATTAGAACTTTAATGAGCTTCAATGGAAAATGCATCCGTTGATATATTCAGATCTTTCTTGCAAACGATCTGGTTGTTATGCGAATTTAAGAATATTTTCCTGTTCTCTGTCTTACCTTCAGTAGTTACTTATAGTTTCCTTTAGAATAGAAACCTTCTTTGGAAATTTCTAGTACTTTCTGTGAAAATTCTCTTGCCACCCAACATGTACTAAAACCCGAAATAATTTTATCTATTTTGTAATTTTAGAAAAAAAAAACACGCACTTTGGTCATCCTCGCGCCCATTTTTTCTTAGCAGGATCCCGTTGATAACAGTACTATGGTATTGAAGGGTTATCCTGCATATTATTATTATTATTATTATTATTATTATTATTATTATTATTACTATTATTATTATTATTATTATTATTATTAATAAATCCACGCAACGCGCGTAGTCATACTATCCGGGGAGACCTGGTACGTTCTAAAAAATAACTTGAGATATACTTTCGTTGCAGGTATGTGTGGGGGATATACTTTCATATTTCATGATTTCTTGTGTGAACTGTAAGCAGAAACCCATATAAGTGAGTTGAAACGTGTAACGCGCATTCACAGCTTCCGAATATTCAGTTTTTGCTTAGTACCATATTTGGAAAACCCTCGGTCCCTCGAGATTGGAAGCAAGTTTTTCTAGCAAATTGATTGGTTAATATTTTTATCTTGATTTTCCAAATGTGGCTGTAACAACTTCTTAGCAAATTGAATAATCGGAGGCTTGTTTTGCAGCGTGCAAGAGACAGTTGCATGTTTCAACCCACTTATGGGTTTCTACTGTAAGTTAGTTCAATCATGAAAGAGTTGACGTTTTAATTGGTAATACCTGAATTCGCTAAAATCACTTTTCAATTTTAACTGGTGATTGTCGGTGATTTACAATGTTTTGAACTTGAGTTCCTCAGTAGACCTTGACCCATTTCGTGCCACATGCGTTGATTCAAATCTTTCTTAGAAACGATCTGGTTGTTAGGCGAAATCAAGAATATTTTCCTGTTCTTTGTCCTACCATACATGGTTACTTAAGGTTTCCTTTAGAATATAAGCCTTCTTTGGTAATTTCTAGCACTCTATGTGAAAAATCTCTAGCCATCCAACAGTGTCGTACTAAAAATCGAAATAATTTTATCTGTTTTCTAATTTTAGAAAACATCACGCACTTTGGTCATCCTCGCGTCTACTTATAGACGTGTGACATTACAACTTCAATGAGCTTCAATGGATATTGCATGCGTTGATTTAAATCTTTCTTAGAAACGATCTGGTTGTTATGCAAATTCAAGAATATTTTCCTGTTCTCTGCCTTGCCGTCAGTTGTTACGTATATTTCCTTTAGAATAGAAGCCTTACTTGGTAATTTATAGTACTTTCTGTAAAAGATCTCTTGCCACCCAACATGCTGTACTAGCTACACCCCGAAATAATTTAATCTATTTTCAAATTTTAGAACCACATCAAACACTTAGGTCATCCTCGCGTAATGCTTTCATTGTTTGTATAAGTTTCTTAAACAATAGGCCCCCTTAGGGTGCATGTGTCTACTGCGACTGCGAATTACTGTTTGACCGTACAAACAATGCACCTCAGAATTTTTACACCGTTACTGAAAAAAGAGAATTAAAATAGGTATTTTTAAAGCTATAACAATGAAAGCCTTTAGCGTCCATTTCAACAAAAATGGCGTTATTTCTGATTAATCCTTGCAGTGCAGGCGTCTACTTTGGGCGAATGAGCGCTGAGCCGCCAGGCTTCAATCGGAAGTCCTTGTGGTTCGTGTTCTTTTTGCCTTGTTTAAAAGTTACGTTTTTGTATTAACATATCCACCAAGTTTTTGCCCTGCGAACAGAGTCCCTTTCTAGGAAGATCGAAGGGGACTCGCACAGTACTAAATTTTCGTTGACTTAAAAATGAAAAGGATGTCGGAGGGAGAGAGAGAGAGAGAGGATCCCAGTTGGGAACTCTTGACTGGGAGGCAAGCTTGATCTCCGTTAGACAACACCGGATTCAAGTTTTCTAGTCTGGATAATTTATTCTAGTTATACGGAAGCTATCAGCAAACTAACCATTTCATTAAACAACGAAACACCTACTATTTCTAACTATTTCCGACCAGTATGGTTTCATTTAAGTAAATAAGTAAGTAAGGCCTAAATGTAGTTTGATAAAGACGCTATTCAGGGGAAGTAAGAAATAGAGACTAGATTATATATCATTCTTCTTGCTTAACTCGCAGCGCCAGCATTGAACGCAAAAACAAGGCTAAACTGCTATTGACATTGGTATCCACTGATGCAGTTTCCTTAATTAAACTTGCACAGGTTGAACATTTTCAAGAAAAAACGTTTTTTGGCTCTTCGAGAGACTTTATAGACCTGATTTATTGTGTCGAATTTGTGGGCTATAAAGCCGACACCGGCTAGACTGCGCATCGCCAGATGTTTATAAAGACGAGCCGACGATGGAGCCCTCGACTGCGCGGCATCAAGGATCACTCATGATCGACTACCAATCGCTAATCGACGAGTTATCAAACTTTTTTCCGCTTAGTGTCTAGCTGTGCTTGCGCAGTAGATACAAAAAGAGTGAAACAGGAAAGTTTGGTATTATCAACTGAGTTGATAAGGTAAATTTGCCATCGTAAGAGACTCGATTCTCTCCGACGAAGGGCTATAGCGCTGGAATTAATGTCTGACATTTGTACGACCAAAAGGTTGGTAAAAATGCCTATCACACTATAGACTTTCTAACGTAAACAAACCAATGTGTCATCTCATTCTACGTAATTTACGTCATCACTAGCTCCCACGTCTCCCACGAGTCCCCATGACTAGCCCCCACTCTCCCTCACTCTCCCCAAGCCTTCGGAAATACAGTAGCCTTCGGCTCGTATTATGTTTCTATAGCTATTTTTCGTTCTCACAAACTTGAACTTCCTCTTGTTACCATAACTTTCTGGAAAAACGGAAAACGTTTTCCTTTTTCTACATTCTGTATATTGCTTGAAGCAATAGACATCGTGTCTTCAATTCAAAACGTTATTTCGTATTTTAAGTTTAATAGTTTGGTTAAATCAATGTCATAAATAATTAAATTTTAAGAGATAATAAATTTGAACGTGTTATCACAAATACACATTGTCCAGAGTTAACGCTCTACAACAAAGTAACACATCAATTTTGCGGTAGCGTCTCTTTAAACCTTCCTCACCTTGAAGGTAAGATATTTGCTTTCTGGGAATTTTCATTCGAGTAACCTAAAAGTGTAATAGCGCTTCTAGGTTTAATTTGGCACTGTTCGGGTTAATTTGTTTTATATAGAAATACCCATTTCAAGGAGCCTTCTTAGGACAAACTTCCACACACCTTAATCTCGCCTACAATCTCATCTCGGGACACAGGGAGGGCAAGAGGGAGGGAGAGAGAGGTCCTTTCATTTCTCTCTGTCAAGGTTGTAACCGATCTTAATTCTGTTGCAATATAAATTCATGATTTTCATTAAGCAATAACTCATCCTCGTGTGATGATAGCAATTTTGAAAGTCATGGTAAGAGTTTACCAAAAAGATCAATGAAAATCGATTTAGAGATGTAAAACTTGTGTTTTATTCACCGAGAAGCATAAAGCCATAGACTTTCTTGGTTTAAATGAAGAGTCGAGGAAATTTTCCCTCTGGTCATGACAAGTTCAATTGAGATGGTACATGAAAACGGCAACGAGATTTGATCTTTGACTGAGCGGTTAGTCATAATAAAATTCCAATAACCGTGAACCTAGTCAAAGGTATCAGTCATTATTTAAAAAGAACGTCCGCTCACCGGGTCCGGTCTATCTGTTTTGTTGCCAAATGAAAGAAGACAATGAGCAAAGTAGTACATTTTTTAAAGCCGTCAACTGACTATTTTAATAATTAACGACTCCAAAATAGCAAAGGAGAGGTACCTTTATCTCCAAACTGCTGTTTCTGTTATGCTCTATAGAATTTTCTTTTTTAACCAATAAAGTTGTATATTTGGTGATAATTGGTGATATTACATGGAAATAAGACAAGCGAAATTTTGTTATTTCGGCGTTAAAATGTCCGTTTAATTTACGAAGCCTTCTAGGGTGATTGGCGCTATACCAAAATCACATACAAAGCGGCCGCCAACGCGTTCGCTTTTGCTCGCGGCTACGATGTGTTATAAAGTTTTAAAACGGGAATCACAGGACATTTTCAATTTCAAATGCTCCTTGGGAGATTTGCGTCATGCAAAAATCACATAAATCGGCTGCCAACGCGTTCGCTTTTGCTCGCAGCTGCGATGTGTGATAAAGTTTTAGAACGGGAATCACAGGACATTTTCAATTTCAAATGCTCCTTGGGAGATTTGCGTCATGCAAAAATCACATAAATCGGCTGCCAACCCGTTCGCTTTTGCTCGCGGCTGCGATGTGTGATTAAGTTTTAGAACGGGAATCACAGGACATTTTCAATTTCAAATGCTCCTTGGGAGATTTGCGTCATGCAAAAATCACATAAATCGGCTGCCAACCCGTTCGCTTTTGCTCGCGGCTGCGATGTGTGATTAAGTTTTAGAACGGGAATCACAGGACATTTTCAATTTCAAATGCTTCTTGTGTGATTTGCATCATGCCAAAATTACATGCAAATTGGCTGCCAACCCGTTCGCTTTTGCACGCGGCTGCGATGTGTTATCCCGTGGTGGACTCCCAGAGGAGGTTGGACACCAGTCACGTGCAAATTTTGACCAATGATTTTCGTCGCACAACGTGTTCATTGCGGACGGCTGAAACAAATGACGGGGTGCTCGACGGAAATTTTCGAAAAATACCCTAAAAGGTACCAGAATCTTGTTTGATGGGCGTGGCTCAAATGAATTTTTACCCCTGAGAGGTATCAATTCTAAAACAACACATGTCATATTCTGTCATATTTTTTCGGCTTAATACCCTAAAAGATACCACAATAATTAATTCTAACGGTGATTTCAAATTTTAGGTGTCAATAAATGGTTTTCTGTATCGGACTCCCACACGGCAAATATGTAAAACAGTGTAAGTAAAGTCGCGCACCCAAGCCGGAAGGCTCATAACGGCCGGAGCTTAAACCCGGTTTCTATAGCATGAAGCGACTAGGAATATTGCTACTCCCCCCTGGATGGGATGCTAGTCCATCGCAGGGTTACCCCCAGCATTTTGTCGCCGGTACCCATTTATACACCTGGGTGGAGAGAGACAGTGTGGAGTAAAGTTTCTTGTCTAAGGAAACAACACGACGGCAGAGACCAGGCTTCGAACCACCGACCTTCAGGTTGAAAGTCCGACGCGCTAACCACTACACCACCGTGCCGCCCAAACAGTGTATAGAATATTAATTCCTAGAGTTATCTTTCTTGTAAATACTGATATTTTACCGTGTACAAATAAAGTTTTACATTACATTACCGCTAAAAGGTACGACGAGCACCCCTGTTATTTTTATATCGGAGTTTCCCCCCCCCCTCCGGGGCGTGTTATAAAGTTTTAAAACAGGAATCATAGGACATTTTCAGTTTCGAACGCTCCTTGGGTGATTTGCGTTATGCCAAAATCACCTACAAATCGGTCGCCAATGCGTTCGTTTTTGCTCGCGGCTACGACGTGTCATAAAGTTTTAAAACGGAAATCATAGGACATTTTCAATTTCGAACGCTCCATGGGTGATTTGCGTTATGCCAAAATCACCAGCAAATCGGCCGCCAATGCGTTCGGTTTTGCTTGCGACTATGATGTGTCATAAAGTTTTGAAACGGGAAATCAGGACGTTTTCAATTTCGAACGCGACAATCGAATGCGACAAATTGTCATCATATTTATTATACCACGATTACTACGCACTTTGCATAGTATTCGTCCAGGCCTCCAGGTTAACATTTTTAAAATAATTTCTTCAATTTCGCGAAAAAAAAAATAATAGCAATAATCGCGTGAAGCCATTATTAGTCGTGCCCTTGGCTATATGTACGAGCCAAGAGCACGACATATAAATTCGGTGGCAAAAAAGTAAAAAGTTCCCATTTTCAAGTGGTTTATAGCCTGAGGGGAAGTGTTAGTAACTTCATATCAGTTGATATAGCAACTTCAAGCTCATGGATAATTTGATCTATTTACAATATAAGAAAAAGGAAAATGACGAAACGAAACCGTTATCAAGAAAAAGGAACTTACATTATTGCCGGGTTTGGCGAGAGTTCCATTCGATAACGATTTCCATGCTTTTCTTTCTTTTCGAGCAACAGATAAATGGAAGTAATATAAAAGCTAAAGTTGACCTTGCATGCACGAGTGATTGCGAAAGACTGATTATAAGGTTTTAAATGACGGATCATCTAGTGTGACCACCGGAAACCCAGGCTCACAACAGGACTCCCCAACGACAAAAATATAAGGATTTGTATGGGACTTTATCTTGAGTTTGATAAAATATCAAAATCATAAATTAATAGCCATTAAAGTGTTCATACCTCATTAAATAATGTCTATTTGTTGTTTCTTGGCGGCTTTATAGCTTCCAAACGGCATTTTAGCGAGTTTTGGTATTTCTGGTTTGACTTGACCAAAAAGAAGTAAAGGGAGTATGGCGCGTTTTCAGGGTCGAAATTAGATATGTGTAACTTCTGCGTTTTGACTTTCTAAATAAAATCTTTTTATGCATTACTACTTTTAAAAACACGTCGTTCTTTGTAAGATTACTTATGAAACAAGTTTGTAGGCTCGTGCCGACTTTTAAACCCGCTGCTTGGTGCATTATTACTTTTAAAAACACACTTGTACACTGCTCTTTGTAAGATTACTTATGAAACAAGTTTGTAGCCTTGTGCCGACTTTTAAACCCGCTACTTCTCTCGTTTCATATTGTAAAGCCGTATGATGTCACGCAACACTCCATGATGACTTGCGAACACTCCATGATGACTTGCGAACACTCAATGACTTGCGAACGCCCAATGCCTTGCGAAACACTTTTCGCCAGGCGTTCCTTGTCCTACTTGATCACGTGATCAAGAATCCACAGGGATCTAGGACCGACTTTTTGTGTAATTTTGTGGTATAAAAAAGGACAGGCTAAACACGACTCCCACTTGTCGCAAAAAAGTATTTTAAAAGCCTAAAGTATAAAGCTGTCCCAGTAAGACTTCCGAGAGGATTGTGCCTTTAGATCACAGTAAAGAATTTGTTCTCTTCGGTGATATAAACCTTTTGATCTCGGCGGATTATCTCTCAGATTGATAGGAGGATACATGCTGTCCAGAGCCGTTAAAATTATTTTATTTCTTTATGCCGTTATTCGGTGCTAGCTCTTTTCACATACATTGTGGTTTCTTTGGCTCACCTTTGTTGCAAGTTAAATACTTATCGGCTAAAGTTTGTTATCGCTTTGAAAGTGCCAGGATCGTTAAATTTCTCAGGCCGTGATTTAATGTCTAAAGTCTGCGGCGTGCAAGACTTGAGAAAAAGTGTTTCCGGCATCACGGATATAGGCATCTTAGATCTGACTCTCAAAAAGCCGTAGTCTATAATTCCACTGCAGTGAAATCACGAATTCTTAGCTATTCTTGCAATAATTTTTAGTTCCTAAGTTAGTTCTGTAGTTGAGTAGTGTGTCTCAGTGGAGCTAGGTCTAGATAAACCTCCGTTGCTTTGTAATAGCCCCGGGGGGGTACCCGACAACGTTTTGTACGGGGATGCTCCGCCCCAAGGTCCAAACCCTTACCCTTTCACATACCGATTTTGACAGGAAAAGGTACCCCTTTCATATACCTTTCAATGAAAATGGTACCCCTTTCATATACCTTTCATTGAAAATGGTACCCCTTTCATATAGCCTTTACTTGCGTCTGTTTGATGTATTTTGAAAGGCGCTTTTTATATACTTAAATGGCAGATTTCCCTACCTTTTTTATACTTCAACTTGTGTTTTCCCTACCTTTTCCTATACTTCGTGAAATCCCTACCCTTTCATATACTTCAACCCGTGAAATCCCTACCCTTTCATATACCTCCAGCCTCAAAAAGGTACCCCTTTCGGGCGGAGCATCCCCGTATAGCCCATTATAGGGAGTACCCCCCCCCCCCCCCGGGGTAATAGCGTTTGATTTGGCATCCAACAGATAATATGCAGCATACCGTGTACGAGAACATTTTTGCGGAAGGAAAATTTTGCGGATTGCCGACTGAATTTGTTTTGCGGTAGGAAATGTTTGCGGATCGAGACAGCTAAAATTTCTGCTAGGTGGAAATGTTTGCGGATTTCTGGTCAAGTATAAATAAAATTCAAGGGAGGCCTCTCTCAAAGTTTTCCCTCGCGCCGACCCCTATAGCGCCGCGCGCCGCTTTTCGCTGCTCCCCACAATCTAAACGCCTGGAACAGGCTATGCGGGAGTATATTTCTGCGGAGGAAAATTTTGCGGGAGTTTTTTCTGCGGAAGATTTTTTTGCGGATCGAAGGAAATCCGCAAAATCCGCAAATATTAACTACCGCAAAATTAATCTCCTATACGGTAGTTGCTGTTTTGTAAATCTCACGGATGCTAGTAAATTCTTGAGTCCTTTCCTTAAGCAAGGAATGAACACAATTTACTGACTCGGCCCTCGGGTTTCTGTTCTTTGGCGAACCTCGTCAGTTGCTACCATGTTAAGGTCTCGTACGTAGAATGATTTCTGTCGCTTTTGTATTCCTGGGGAGGATCGAATATTTTGTTTTCTTATTGGCTTTTGCAATTGAGCCAATAGGATTGTTGTACTTTCGATCCGACGTTGTATTGTCCGGGTGTATTGTGTTTCTTCAGAAGGCTTTTTTGTGATTTCTTGTGCATGTACGGTACTGTTGGACACAAAGGATAGCTCTTGTTGAGTTGTACAGAGGTGGTCTCGCAAATGCCTCAATAAATAAGGCATTATTTATGCATCTTGTACAACAAGAGTGTGATCCCCGTGTAGTAGTGTTGTGTCACATGCGTTCAGGTGTAATCTCGTGCGTCGCAGAGGGACGGAGCACTGTCAAAAAATCATAGATAGTGGTATAAAGGTAGTTGTCAGATTTGGCGTACTCGTACTCGCCCGCGTTTCAGTTGATGTTGTCGTAGTAGACGCGGCAGCATTAGGCGATGAAGAATTTGCAATTCACTCAGCAGTTTCAATGAGGCGCTGATCGCACTCTCTGAGAACGTTTGAATCCATTAAAAACTGAAGATGTGCTACCGTAATCGAGATCGAGAGACTGTCAGCTTACAGAAACGTGGGTTTTATTGATCACGTGATCAAGTAGGACAAAGAACGTCTGGCGAAAAGTGTTTCGCAAGTCATTGAGCGTTCGCAAGTCATTGAGTGTTCGCAAGTCATCATGGAGTGTTCGCAAGTCATCATGGAGTGTTCGCAAATCACTGAGTGTTGCGTGACATCATACGGCTTTACAAATATGAAACGAGAGAGGTAGCGGGTTTAAAACTCGGCACGAGCCTACAAACTTGATTCATAAGTAATCTTACAAAGAGTAGTGTACTAGTGTGTTTTTAAAAGTAGTAATGCACAAAGTATCGGGTTTAAAAGTCGGCACGAGCGTGTAAATTTGTTTCAAAAGTTACTTTACAAAGAACGACGTGTTTTTAAAAGTAGTAATGCATAAAAATGTTTTATTTAGAAAGTCAAAAGGCAGAAGTTACACATATCTGATTTTGACCCTGAAAACGCGCCATAAGGGAGAACTCGCTATTCCAAGTCACTCCAACGAAAAGCGACAAAAATTACCTTCAATCGATTCCAATCGCTCCAAAACTTCGCTCGAGTAAAGAGCGAGTCAATTCCTTTCTATGCATCTCACATTAAGTTCCAAAACCTGACTCGTCCCCAGTCGTTTCTCAATTAACGAGAGGAGCGCGAAGTGTGATGGGAAGGAGGAAAGAGGGGAGACTTTCCCTTTCCTTTTCCTCCTTCCCATCACCACCTTCGGTCGGTCTTCTCGTTCCGCGTCTATCCCCCACGCGCGTCTCTCGCGTCTTGCCTAGAAAGACGACTGGGGACGAGTCAGCTCCAAAACCGCAGTCATCACCCGCCTGGTTGCTAAGCCAAATCAACGGGCGCCCGTAACCCGCCCGTAACTAGCTTTTATGTCCGACCATCCAAGGATTTTAATAGAGAGCATTGAATATTCTGGTTGTATTTATCGTCTTTATGAGGTGATGACTGCGGTTTTGGAGCTGAATGTGAGATGCATAGAAAGGAACGGACTCGCTCTTTACTCGAGCGACGTTTTGGAGCGATTGGAATTGATTGAAGGTATTTTTGTCGTTTTTCGTGGGAGTGACTTGGAATAGCGAGTTCTCCCTTTACTTCTTTTTGGTCAAGTCAAACCAGAAATACCAAAACTCGCTAAAATGCTGTTTAGAAGCCATAAAACCGCCAAGAAACAACAGACAGACATTATTTGATGAGGTATGAACACTTTAATGGCTGTTTATTTATAATATTGATATTTTATCAAACTCACGATAAAATCCAATACAAATCCTTATATTTTTGTCGTTGGGGAGTCATGTTGTGAGCCTGGGTTCCCTGTGGTAAAACAAATCATAACAATATATTGAATTAATTCTCGTACCTCTGCAGGGGCACTTACAAGACCCTTAAAGCTTCTTAAAGCACGACTACACTACTCGAAGAGTTGTTGTTCTTGTTTTTAAAAAAAAAAAGATCCGTGAAGTACATTTATTCTGATAAACGCCCCGGGCGTTTATTAAACTTTTCCGTTTTCGATCGTGGGGGCGTTTAATAGAGGAGAGGAGCGTTTATTTCATTTTATATCTGCAAAGACGTCTGGTTGGAACACAACTTTACACTACTTCTGTAAAATATAAAACTAGTTTCATTTGTGTTCTTTATGGAATTTTTTGTATTGCTCACTGCATTTTCAAGCAGGATTTGGGGATGGGGGTACATTATATAGGAATGACTTCTGTAAGTAGCAAAATGTAGCTGGATCTTTGTGCAGTCCAGGATCAGCAATGAACTAAATGAAAAAACTTTAACATGCAAGGCTGATCAGACAGCAAATTCGTTCGATTTCCGTTTTAATATTATTTGCCCAATATTTCGGTTAGACAAAACTAACCTTTATCAGGAGCTAAGAAAGCTAAGTGAGGAAGCTTTCTTAGCCCCTGATGAAGATTAATTTTGTCTAACCGAAATATTGGGCAAATATTATTAAAAGAAATCGAGCGAATTTGCTGACTGATCGGCCTTGCATGTTAAAGTTTTTTTTTACATTATATACGGTACATTAGGCACTCGCTCGTTTAGACAATTTTGAGGTGAGATTTGTTTAGTCGTAAGTCCAAAGATTGGACAAGAAAAATTTTAATTTTCATTGTTTTTTTGGACTGATCAAATGTGATTGATCTTCACCATCATTCTGGATATACACTGGACGGTATTTACAGAAGTAGCATGCTTAAGAGAAAATTTCAATAAAAGAAAGATGGTTTGTTAATCATATTCTTTTGTTTTTCCCCCTTAGAATTCTACTCAACATTCTCTGTACTGTGAAGCAAGATGAAAACCATTGGTTTTATGGTTTTTATGCTCGGAATGTTATTGGTGCATATGATTCATGCACGGCGTAAGCAGAACACACTATTTTATAATTGGTAAACACGTTTCAACTTGAACCGATCTTTAAGACATTAAAACGATACTTGTCCCCCTTTCTTCGACAGAAGTTGAAGTCAGTAGATGTAGACGCGATCTTGGTTTGGTTGTTGACGCAACAAAGAGTATCAGAAGAAGTAACATCCCCAAATTGAAAATCGCTCTTCAACATCTTCTTGAACGGTTTGACATCTCAGAAGGCGAAACACACGTCTCCTATCAAACGTTCCACAGGTACCCTAAAATTCACATCAAGTTTAAGGACGCCGCAAATCACAACAAGACCACCATTTTTGATCGGATACACAAGTCTACTATGAGGCTCAGATCACCAACTCGCCTTGACTTAGCGATGGCGGCAGCCAACAAGAAGATGTTCACCGACAAATTTGGAATGAGACGAGACATTCCAAAGGTTGTTGTTTTGTACACGGATGGTAAATCACATCGCAGAACTTCCCATCCAGACCTTTTCCTGGATACTTTAGCGTTGAAGGTGAGGACAGTTAGTGTTTTGTGATAACGATGTATATTTAACAAGAGGCCAGGTGTAGCCAATATTCGTACCGGTAATGTTACTCGCGGGCGAACACTTACGTAACACAAGAACAAGAAAATAAAACCAAAATTGGTACCCAAATCTAACGCGATTCACAAATGAGAGACGAAAACACGAAGAATAAAAAGAAAAACGGCGGGCAAACTTTACCTCGTTGCCGCATCCGTCACGAGTAAACGGCAACAAACAATAAAACCCAAATTTGTTTCGCCTTTGTTTGCAAAACGACGCCGATCACACCGAATCCCAAGTATCGTAGGCTCAAAATTTCGCAGTGCATGCGTGCGTATTCTCGTACCCAGATCTAACGTGGTGCACAAAAGTAGATACGAAAACACGGAGGAAAACAAAAATAAGAACGGAGAGCAATCCTTAAGTCGTTGCTGTACCGACACGAGTAATTACAGCTTGTGTTTGCTAGATCAGGCGTTCAGTGCATAACCCTCGGGTAAATATCGCGAATGTGACCACAAACAAGTCTTCAGATTGTTTGGTCAATCGTTATAGAAGACGTTTAAAGTGCCTATCACCCCTAGAAAGTTATTTTCAGAATCAACTGTATGTACATCGAATAGTTGAATGGTAAAATAATTCTTGTTTTGAACGTCGTGTTAGTGAGTTATAGAGATTTGAATTTACAAAATGCTAATTAGATGACGTCAACCCGGAAATCATTTATTATACAACTACTTGTTCTCACCTCCAAGTAATATTTATTTACGAATCAATTGACTATCCACAGTTAATTTTTAGTATTTATCAAATTAATTATCCTCAAACTGTAAACTGCGCATTGTAAATTGACATAGAAATAATGGCAAATTCCCGGGTTGACGTCATCTAATTAGCATTTTGTAAATTCAAATCTCTATAACTCACAAACGCGACGTTCAAAACAAGAAATATTTTACCATTCAAACTATGTAATGTACATAGAGTTGATTCTGAAAATAACTTTCTAGGGGTGATAGGCACTGCTATGTCATGGGGTTTTTGACGTTTTGGGTAAAAACTGCCCCAAATTAAAACTAATTAAATACCTTCGTCCTACACGAAATGCTTAAAGAAGACTTGGAGGAAGATATCAAGTGAATTTTCGAAGAGAGAATAAAACATAATCAGAGTTTTAGCGAATTTTTCCAAGACACAAGTGATAAACTTTGAACTTTGAACTTTTCACACAGAAAAACGAGTGTGTAAAGTTACACGCTGGATATTGTAAATTTTCCTCATTTTCGCGTTATCGTAACACTGATACAGTGTAATAAGAAATATACACCAAATCAGTGTTAAATAACCTCAAAATGGTGTTAATGAAAGATGCCCCAACACCAATTCGGCGTTTCTTTACACTGCAACTGTGTGACCAAACATTGCGGGGATTTTACAGTTTACATGTAATTTCACACTAAATCCGATGTACGTTCAATACCAACTTTGTGTAAAATACCAAGTCACTGAGCCTAAAAACATATTTTCCTACTCTAGATCTACCAGGCATTTGTCGCCGGTTGTTGATGTGCATAGCACTGCCCAGACTGCCTAACGCCTCGATCTATACACATGCAAGTTGCAATCCACTTTCATCCTGGCCATCTGCAGTCCATGGCCATTAGTAGAGTAATTTTAAACAAAAATGGACCATTATTTTTGGGGTTCCACTGATAGAAATGTAAGGTGACATTAAAGCATACATGAAGCGCGTTTACACTATTGTAGAGTGCTTAAAGTGCCTATAACATATTTTCAGAATCAACTCTACGCACATTGAATAGTTAAATGGTGAAATATTTCTTGTTTTGAACGTCGCGTTATTGAGTTACAAAAATTTGAAATTACAAAATGCTAATTAGATGTCGTCAACCCGGGAATTTGCCATTATTTCTACGCCAATTTACAATGCGCAGTTTACAGCTTGAGGATAATTCATTTGATAAATACTAAAAATAAACTGTGGACAGTCAATTGATTCATAAAAAATATTACTTGGAGGTGAAAACAAGTAGTTGTATAATAAATGATTCCCGGGTTGACGTCATCTAATTAGCATTTTTAAATTCATATCTCTACTCATTAATAACGCGACGTTCAAAACAAGAAAGATTTCATCATTTAACTATTCAATGTGCGTAGAGTTGATTCTGAAAATATATATTTAAGGGTTATAGGCACTTTAAAATTTTGATAATTTTTACGACTAAAGTTTGACTACACATCCAGAAATCATACTTGCATCCCTTCCTTGTACTATATTCGAATGTCCGGTGGTAACCTTCAGGGCCGTAGCCAGATGAAAATTCTTACCGATGAATATCACTTCTTTTATTTTCATTTTCAATATCACTTCTTTCATTTTTTATGCATAGCCTCTTACAAGAGAGATCCAATGCTTGTAGTAGTATTCAAAATTTCATTTTTACCGAGGCAACTGTCTCGGTTCGCCTCGTATACTATCTACGGCCCTGAATTCTTATACTTCAAGATATCCGAGGAACACTGTCCGGCTGAAATACCTTACTTTCGCTTAGCTTATCATCTATGTTACAGTCAAACCTCTATCAAGAATAATTCAAATTTTGTTTTGCAAAATATTGAAAAACAAATGGTACCATGTAAAAGTACTGGCGAAGACGTTTCATTTGAATGGTCACACCATAGGATTTTGTCCACAGACTCAAAAGTTAGAACAAATGGTACCATGCAAAAGTACTGCTGAAGAGGTTTCATTTGAATGGTCACACCATAGGATTTTTTCCACAGACTCAAAAGTTAGAACTACACTACGCGGTCGCTTATCGAATCCCCGAAAATCGCTCCCCATATTTACTGTAAACTTGACCTCTTTTAAGGGATCACCTCTATTAAGCGGACGCGGGCACCGTTTAGTTTTCCCATAGACGAATTTTATTGTATTTCACCTCCATAAAACGGTCACCTTGTTTTATGATTAGGGAGAACTCTCGTGGCAGTCATTTGTACTAAACAAAGTAAGTGACTTACTTCACGAAATTAAGCTAGGCGGATCCAAATCACAGACTTAACCACAACTGATTTTGTCGTGATGGCAAAACTTTTGAAGACGTGGTTTACGACAATGACTTGTCTAATGAACAATATTATATAGTAAAATCCGATAACCAGCCATGAACTTCCCTGGCAGTTTCTTGGTGTTGCGGATGGTGTGATCACCAAATGACGTAAAACAAAAGATTCAAAAGACACTGATCAATACCCACACCACAACACAAAAGCTAACCAACACCAAGAAACACCCACTTCCCTGAACATGCAATTACTAAATTTCTGTGTATCGCATTTTGCAATTGTGTTATTGTTGCTGTTAGCAATAACATATACATCATGTGAGCAATTTCGCATTCTAGTTCAATTTTTTCCATATTACATGCTAAATTTTATAACACCTCTATTAAGCGGTCAGTTCGCTATTCCCCGAGGGTGACCGCTTGATAGAGGTTTGACTGTATATCGCCAAATACCACCAAATATACAACTAAATTTTTTGGATAAAAAGATTCTATAGAGCAAAACAGAAGCAGTAGTTTGGAGATAAAGTGCAGGATTGCAAGGATTGAAGTGGATTACAGTTCATCAAATTTGATTTCGTGGCAGGCGGTCAAGAAGGAGAACGCCATGGATGCACCGAAGAGTGAAACACGCTTCGGTTCATCCATGGCATTCTCCCATGGAGTATATACCGGTCAAGAAATCAAAATTGCCATTCTTGTAAAATTTTCACCCTTTTTCACCATTATTTTGTATTTTAGTTGATATTTCTTTGCTTTCATTTTTTTTTTTTGGTGATTTGTTCTTCCTATTTTAAGGTAATAAAGCAAGCTTAAAGCACGGCTCCTGGCCATAACCATGAAAATACGATATATCAGCCAGGACAATCTCCCTTTAAGAGACAAAAATTCCAATAATATTTAATCTTAATTTCAAGAAAAAAAAAACATTTCAAATCTTGAATTGGCGCAAGTTTCCTTTTAGGAAAATGTACCTTAAAAAAATTAATTAATAATGTCGAAATAAGTAATCGCCTCGGGAAAAATGTCGGGGCAATCCTGCTATATCAGTACAAAACTTGCGGAGGGGAGAAGAACTCACAACAAACACAAATTTCGGTCAGAAATTTACCACTGTCTCCAATTAACATCGTTATAGTAGTTTTAAATTGAATATCGAAAGTAATTACATAATTCCTTTGGTTTTGCATTGCTACGCTTTCTGATTGGCTAAAAAATCTCGCGCCACTTTCTCGGCCAATCAGAAGTAAAACCAAAACCAATCGTGACTTGCTCGCACGCGTTTTCCCGCGCTTGGCGCCGCCGACATGTAATTGCTTCGAGCTCTGATTGGTTCATTGGATTGTTTACGACTGCTGTGATTGGTCAGAGTAATGCTTTGGTTTTGGTTTTACGACACTCAATTGAAAACTGCTCTGACATACTGATAAATAGAACAAAATAATCGTCACTGGATGTCCGTTATTGAACTGCTGTCTCGTCTCTGTAGTTTAATGTCCCCCATTCCTTTCCCCTAAAGATAGGATCACAGAAAATGGGATCAACATAATTATGAGGTGTTATTTTTTAAATAATTTTTGCAAAGCATCGAAACCTCGGTATATCGGATGCTCTTAATGTTATAATTATTATTATTAACGTGAGGGCAAAAATTTTTATAATGTTTCAGGCGAAAGGTGTTCGCGTAATTGTAGTTGGTATTGGTCCAAATGCCAAGATAGAAAAGTACAGTGACGTTTTGGAACAGATTGGACACAACTTAACGCATTGGGTTGAAGACTATTCCAGCCTTTATGAGCACACAGATGAAATATATGACTTGATTTGCCGTAAGTATAACAAAAACAAAGGCTTTTAGTTCTTACTTTGAGTGGTTGTACATGTATAAACAGTCACTGAACTTCCAATCATGGACATCGAAAAGGACGGGCACATGTCATTGGAAAAGTCAACAAACTGTTCACATATGATCAACTACACAAAACGAAAATGTACCTGTTCACATTAAAATGTTGGATCACAGAAAGTTTTATCTAGCAAAAAAGCTTTTGGATAAGGTCGCCCTTACAAAAAAAAAATCGATAAAAAAAAAAACTCTCACTTGGATAGTATATTTTTCAGCATGAAATAACCCAAAATAAAGGGAACAAAGTCCTGTAGTGGTTGAGTCATACCCAAAAGCCTGAAATCCTGAACGATAGAAATAGGTACGTGCTATAAGCATGCACACTAATAACGCAATGCTCTTGTCTTTTATATCAGTAAAGTACTAAAGTAGAAATTTTTACTAATACAACAACGGCAGTTTTTGAAGGTTTAGCAGCACCTTCACCGTCCACCTACACAACCTTACCTCACACAAACCGACTACTATAAGAACTTTGTTGCACTCGTCAGACGAGCGCAACTAGTTTGTGCCAATATGAGCGCGCGCAAACCATAGGACATTTTATAACGGAAATAGTAAACATAGTAAGCACTGTTGAGTTGTACAAAATTCCCCCGTGCTTATTGACTCGACAATTCACGAGAAACAATCTTACTATTTCCTTAATAACGAACACCACTGAACCGATGTCAAGCTGCCTGCAACCTACAAGCGATCTATCAATGTCATTAGCAAAACAGACAATAGACTAAACTCTCTGTCAAATATGACTAACAATAGACCCATGAAATTTACACTAACGATATACAGATCAAAGCTGACCAATCACTGATTTGAGTCTCAACAGCCAATAACATGACAGCAACAGGCAAATACATTAATACCATCAACAAGGGAACCTCCACTGTTACAACGCATTGATGTTAAATTATGGGGAACAAAGTCTAAATTCCAATTCTCTTTTAACGAGAGAAAAGGAAAATGCAACTACGAAAAAAATTGGATTTGAATGTCGCCTGTTTCCCGCGCGCCGCCATTTTGAATTTTTATGACGTGATGATGGTTGCCCAATTGTTAAATACAAAACACAACAGTTCTTTTAAAACGAAACTGACCCAGACTATCACACTCAACAGACTGGTGCTGGTCAATCTACCAGTTCATCCCAGACTGTTTGCCCTCACGGAGAATTTCTTTCCCTCGAGACTCTTGACCCTTGGAACCTTGGTTCCTACGGAGTCCACATAGGGGAGTTCTAAATGCAGGGTTTGAAAAGTGACTAAAAAACGTAGAGTATAAAGAAATGATCCTCGCAGTTGTGTTTGCAATTTAAGCAATCGCAAAGAAGCCTGAAAAATTCAGGCTTCAACAGGAATTGAATCCATTACCTCCGCGTTACCGGTGCGATGCTCTATTGCGATGCTCAATTGCTTAAATTGCAAGCACAAATACGAGGATCATTTCTTCACTTTCAATCTCAATCCGCAGTTCAAATATATTTTATTCATTCATATACTTCATTTGTCATTCTATCACTTTCGCGGAAACATATGAACTCACAATTGACCTTGCTCCCAATGTGTGTGGTACACAGTAACATGATTAAACGTCATGGGTTCAAATTCACGCAGTAAGGCTTCTTTGCAATTGTTTAAATTGCGAGGATCATTTCTTCATTTTCCATTCTTTATCCGCAGTTCATGCATGATTCATTCATGTACCTCACTTAACTAAACAGCGTTATACATTTCGACTTTTCGAACTGAAATTACGTCCACAAAGGACTGTAGTCACTAAAGGTCACTTTTTCTAATTTTTAACTTCTGTAGCACCAAATCCCTGTGAAGCAGCAAAGGGAGTGGACCTGGCAATTTTGTTGGACAGAACAAAGAGCTTATCCATGACAGACTTCATGGAAGCCAGGGGCTTCGTTAAACAACTAATCCAGTCGTTGAATATCAGCCGAGATGCTACACATTTAGGCCTCATCCTATTTGCCAAAAACGCAAGAGTATATAGCACTTTTGCAAACGAGGCATTCCACAGCAACGAAGCCTGTATTAATCTTATTGACAGCATACCCAACAGGCGTTTCATGCCTACACGTACCGACCGAGCACTGGAAGCCGCCAACGAACAACTCTTTATTCCGGAGGCAGGGGACAGACCGGCCAATCCAAACGTCCTCATGATTCTGACTGATGGAAAGACCAATCCTAGATCAAGGCCCTTTTCCGAAATAGTTCCTTTGCTGAAGGTCAGTTTCGCATAAATTGTTTTCGTTTTAAATTAAATCTTTATTTAATAGTTTGTGGTTCACGTCGTTCGATGGTTTTGGAATAGATGTAGCAAGAAATTTTTGCTTCTTTTCATTGTACATTACTAAGAATGGATTAAGTACATCTTGCGTGATATTTCTGTACATAATCGAATGACTTGTAGTGTAACTTTTTCTTTCGATCTATCGTATTGGACTGTTGTAATAAGGGGCGTATCTTTAAGCAAGGTTCCTCTGAACGATGGACAAAAACAGCCAGAAGTGTTTTGAGACCCTTTGCTTCTATATACGTTCATCACATCCAATGGAATTGACAGCAAGGAATATTGTTACTAAGCAAATCGGCCATATTTTCACATAGGATCTGTGTAGAAACCCCGGCTGTGATATCAAAGGAAAAAGCGAGTTTACGACTCATATCCGACTCGTAATGGTTAGAAGCTTTAACTCAAATCCCCGAATACACTTTCCCAGAATTTCTCATGTCTAAGTTAATAATCAATATATTTCAAAATAACCACTCAAATTTGACTAATTAAAAGCGATCTTTCCATCGACCCACAGGCAAAGAAGGTCCACATGGTTGCTATTGGAGTTGGCAGCCATGAGCAATTTGAAGGACAGCTAGAAGAAATTGCCGATGCGAACAATGTGCACACTGTAGACAATATGGACGAATTGGCAGATGTTTTTGAACGCATTCTTGATGAATCATGCAGTAAGTGAACTCAAGCGTCCCCTGATACATGGGAATGGAACCCCTATAGATATGTAGATATCTCCGCATCCAGAACGGGTTCAGTGAAAAACCGCGTGATTTTCTGTGACAAGCTGAAATGGTTCTTATATATTATTGGATGAGTAGTGAGAAATCAGCCGGGCTGGACAGGTTCTTAAAAAGGTTCTTACTAATAGGGGGAAAACAATTATTTATGACATGGTGCATCTACAGTAGTTAAAATTTGTTATAATCAAATTCATTTGTTGAATACAAACGCTAAAAGCATACATTGTACATTGCACTAATTATTACTAAAAATCAGTAAGTGAACAATAGAAAGCAATAGAAATACATCACTATTTTAGTATTTAGAACTAAATACTTCTATTTATGTTGCATGGATTTAATTTTTGTACTCTACTGTGTGTTTCCAATGGCCCTTAAAGCACACTTGGGTCTGCACCAGCAGTGTGCTTTAAAGGCCATTGCTTTAGTAATTTTTTGGATAAGATAGAGCGTTTTCACTTGACGTCATGGCCGCCATATTGGTGTTCCCGTACAAAAGAATTTTAATTAACGTCTTTTGTTAGGAACACCAACATGGCTGCCATGGCCTTTGTCATTTGAGTCCCACGGGACTGAAGGTCACGTGAGTGAAAACGCTCTATAGGCTGAAGTGGTTCTTATACACCTGATTGAAGAAACGTTGTCATTTAAAAAACCAAAAACCATGAACGATGAGACCGAATGGGATTCTGGGTAGGCAGCATTGCCAAGCTAGTTATATTCTATTTCTTGATAATCAAGATGTTTTCTTTGTTTGAGACATTTAAGAGCATGATTTAGGTATTCTGTGTTAATATAATGTATATATTCTGTCACAGACGAAGATTAAATGTTCCAACTTCCCAGTAAGCCTTTGGATCGCATCGTTCATGGTTTATGCTTTTCACCCGACAACGTTTCTTCAATTTGGTGTACATAATTAGGTGCTTAGTTTGTCAAATTTCAGCCTGGAGGTTCTTAATTCGCAGTTTCTTTCATGCGGGTTTTTGTTGTATGGATTTCAAGCCATTTTGATCTGAAATTAGTATATGACACTGGTCTGAAACAATCTATCTGTATATACCCTGAGAGCTGCATGAAGATGTGTACAAACTAAATACCGTTTACTTTTGACATGGCCAAGCTCCTCATTTGCATATTTTTTTTTGTCAGTCCCCTTGCACCAAAAGCCTAGTTAAACCCGGGTTAACCCGAGTCCAAGCCTGGTTCAGTCAACCAGGCTTTCCTGGTTCTCAAACCGGGCTTAACCAGACTTAACCAGATGTGCAAAAAGCCTGGTTAAACCATGGTTGATCTGTGTCCAAACCTTTTCAATTAACCAGGCTTTCCTAGTTCTCAAACCAGGCTTAAGGCGGGACTTAACGTAAACGCCACTTTTCCGCCACATAACATGGCTTTAATGGAAATATCTCGTTCACGTTTCAAGCAATCCAAAACCTCTATGCTTAATACATAAACCTATGTTATGGGGTGTTTTGCAAATTTTTGGGTGATTTTTGGGTATGTTTGGGAGGAAATAGTTTTTCTCAAAGGATTGGTAAAATTTAGAGAAATAAGAAATGTTGAAGATTTAGTGAAGTTTTAAAATTAGAATTTGTAGTTAATAATTAATAGACAGATACCAAGTTAGTCCACTAGCAACCTGGGGTGCTCTTGCGTGGGTATCGACTGTCTGTTGGTGTTGCAAAAATCATTTTCTTACTCCAATCCCTTCTTAAAACCTCATCGAATTTCATTCAAATTTGGGTTAACTCCCTCCTTAACCAGGCTTAACCAGGCTTAACCCTATTCAGACTGGGGGGGGGGGGCTTTTCGAACCCCCCCTCCAGTAAAATTGTAATAACTCTTACACCAAAATAGCTATGAGGCTGAAATTTTCTGACTTTTCCTAGAATTTATCTAGGGACATTTTGGTATCCATAACATGTCAGTGTGATTAACCATGTTGCCATGGCAACCGGTTTTTGACACATAGGTTTTCAAAATATTAAAAAATGGTGAATTTTTTATTTTAAGATCTTGTTTTTTGACTTATAGTGCATTTTCTTATTAGAATAGTTTTTTCTTGGGACTAGTTCTTGAAAGACACCAAAAATTTTTAACATCAAATATTTGGGGGGGAGGGGTAGGTAAATTTTTGCTCACTTTTACTTATAGAGAAAAATTTTGTACTATTCATTAAATAACGCTTCTAAGTTCATTGTTTGGATAATAGACATTAGTTTGATACGTGTTTTATACATTCTGATCCTTTTCTCTTTTAGATATTTTTTAAATTTTAATTTAAACGAAAAAAAAGGAAATCCAAGATGGCGGATCCAAGATGGCGGATCCAAGATGGCGGACAATAATTTCAAAATTATAGTTTTATCGCCTTTTTTTGCCTTTTCTCGCTTTACAAGTGTGTCCTTGTTTGTATTTATTATGTTTTAATATTAAAGAGATGATTTTACCGTTATATTTGATATTTTAAGTATCTGGATGGAAAAATATCAAAGAAACGTCGGAAAAACAAAAATTACGTCACTGTGACGTCATAATTGGGTGTGGCAGGTCAAAACTGGGTGTGAGGTTTCCTTGTATGGAGATGAACATTGTGTGAAAATTTCATGGTCCTAGCCTTACTGGTTCCAGAGATATGAAGGGGGGGTCCGAGGAGCCCCCCCCCCCCCCCCCCCCAGTCACAGATTGCCTAAAAAAGCCCAGTCTTAATAGGGTTAACTAGATGTGCAAAAAGCCTGGTTAAACCGGGTTTTTCCTGGTAAGCCTGTTTTTCCAGGAACCAGGAAAACCATGGGCTAGTCCGGACTAGACTGACTCCGCCAATTTTTATCAATACTGCAAATTCCTTTTCAAACGAGGATACAATTTCATAACAGTTTTGAATTGCTTTATGCTTTCGGGGATGAAAGCCATTTTGTTACAATGAGCTCAATTTCACCAGATGACTATGGTCAACACTAAAGGTAGTTTTAAGCTTCTGTAGAACTTCTGTAGAACTTACAGTGTACATGTCCAATTAAAAAATTAGCTTATATAAAAAGATGATTTTTGGAAAAAATGCCTAGAATGAATGTTATATTCGTTTATTCAAACAGGATAGTGCATTACGCAAAACTGTTCGCTACTGTTAATAAAGCTCCTAAGGGGATTTTTCTGATTTGCCTGAGCAAACCTTAAAATACACTTATGATGCTGTTTTATACACAGGTGTCGATGGTGGATTTTCTAATTGGGGAAACTGGAGTCCCTGCAGTGCTACTTGTAACGGAGGCCAGCGAAGAAGGACCAGAAAATGTGACCAGCCGCCTGCCACCTTTCCGTATGGGGTCAACTGCGAAGGTCCTTTTTTGGAAACTCAAGTCTGCAACAGTAATCCTTGTCTGATTCTTTGAGTCATAAAGCATCACATTGGGTAGGTATTTCATTTCTCACATTTTGGTTCGATTCCATCGAAAAAGAAGTTGTAATGAAATATTTTGAAAACTTTTCACAGTTATTTATTGCATCTAGTGCATCAAAAAACTATTATAAAAGAGGGGGTCATCACGCCCGTTTTCACGTTATAGCGTTGTAGTGTATACTAAATTTGCTAGCTTGTGACAGCAATATTGAAAACCCAGCCTAATTGAGCGAGAGGCAACTATGATTTCCAGAAAGTTATTTTTAGCAATGAAATATTAGTATTATTGTTATGATAGGAAGACAATTTCATCGTGAAAAGCCTTAAAGTTACCGAAAAGAGAAAGTAATAAAATAATGGGGCAATTTCAGCATCTGCACGCTTCAAGTGAAACGCTAAGTCCTAGATTGTAGATTGTCTGCAAGTTTTCATTTATCAGAGCCATATTTACTTTCTTCAGATAATTGAATGTAAGCGTAAAAGGTTCAGCTGATGAGAGATATCGCGAAAACAGTTACTAACTAATTGTCAATTAATAGCAAATCTGTTTCTATTAACGTTTATTTCCTGGGGCTTTGGGGTTTTTTTACGTTCAGCTGTAAATAACAAGCTCTTTGTTTGTTCTGAGGGTGAGTCTTCTTTGCCCGGTTACCAACAAAACGCGACCTACCGCGTTCAAAAGACGCGGATAAAGTTAAGTTTTGGTGGACGTCAATCAAAGAAAAGCCGTTGAGATTCTTTTGAATTCGGACAGAATTTCAAGATAACAGAGCCAAAGATCGACAATTTTACCTGCTAAATAAAACTTTTAAGATTTCACTACACGTGATAATGCGAACTCAGTGATGCACGAAAGGGTCATAAAGCCGGCTATGTCTACACTGTACCCGGATAGCTTCTCCGCCGCGGTGCTGACACGAAAAATGCTACGGCTTAGTATGGACAGAAGTGGCCCAGAACTGGGACAAGTCGTTCACATATTGCATCACATCGTACACGGAATCGTTAAAGGGACATTAGTACTAAAGCGATGACGTAACAAAAACTAAATTTGTGAAATTATCAGCATCTTATTGCAATTTGGGGGTGAGATATTGGCCCCGTTATGCTCTGATGACTCCATACAAATCCTTCTACAACAGTAATTCCTGCCCTGGTTCATTACGTAATGAACCAAGGCCAAAATTAGAAGGGTTTGTATGAAGTCATCAGAGCATAACGGTGCCATTATCTCACTTCCAAATTGCAATAAGATGCTGATTTTTGGCAAGGGGACATTTTTCGCCATGCCCTTTCCGAATATCTAATCAAATCCCATAATTTCACAAAATTTAGTTTTTGTGACGTCACACTTTAGTACTCTATAGCAAACTTTCGCTAACTTCATTTCCCAGTTAAATCGCCAAATGCCACCAAATATACAACTTACTTGCATAAAAAGATTCTATAGAGCAAAACAGAAGCAGTAGTTTGGAGATAAAGTGCAGGATTGCAAGGATTGAAGTGGATTACAGTTCATCAAATTTGATTTCATGACAGGTGGTCAAGAAATCGAAATTGCCTTTTCTTGTGAAATGTTAACTTTTTTAGCCGTTATTTTGTCTGTTTAATTATATATTTTTGCTTTCATCAGTTTCGACGATTTTTTCTTCCTTTTTCAAGAAAATAAAGCAAGGTTAAAGCCCGGTGGGGATACTCTGCAAATTTTTGGGTGGGGGTGTGCCGCTGGGAGTCTGAGACCCTTAACTTATACTTGACCACTTTAGCTGCATTTTGCAACCCTATTCTAGACTAAACACCAAAAAACCCTACCCTATCCTAGACCTATTCCAGACTCGCTATTTTCCAGAAACTCGTTCACTATCACAGTTAACACGGGTCAGTAAAAATGCTGTACTGCCCGCCGTACCGATTTTAAAATGCCGTTTGCCAGTAAACCTTGTCTAGACTTAATTTCTTCACGCAACTGATCAGTTTCGCGGAAAATGATACCCTATTCTAGACCAAAATTCTCTGATAACTGTACCCTATCCCAGACTAAACTGCCTGAAAACCATACTCTTCACAGCGGCACATACCTATAAACCTTGTCTAGACTTAATTTCTTCACGCAACTGATCAGTTTCGCGGAAAATGATACCCTATTCTAGACCAAAATTCTCTGATAACTGTACCCTATCCCAGACTAAACTGCCTGAAAACCATACTCTTCGCAGCGGCACATACCTATATAGCTCATATATGGGAGTACCCCCCCCCCCCCGGGGGGGGGGTTAAAGTAAGCTCCTGGTCATAATCATGAAAACACGACGTATCACTGAGCTGGGAATAACTGTCTCTTCAATCGGATAAGGTTTGGTGGCTTGAATTGCCGTTTCCACGTTAATGTTCTTCACATTGCTCTTCTGTCACCCTTTGACTGACAAAGCTTTTCCACTGTCCATGCATGAACCAAGCCTGGTCCAAATGGATCCGCTTTCACGCGAAAACCGCCTTCTGTTGGATCTGCTCGTAATTTCTTTCAACATCAGTAAAAGCTTTATTCGTTGTCTTCGTTTTCTCCAGTAAGTAAAAACAGTTAATAAGGCGATGCAGAACAGTATAAATTCAAAAAAGCGCTTAGTTTCAATTCATAGAAGCGCCCTGAGAGCCATGGCCGCCATCTTTTCAGTAGGATCAATTCCTCACTCCTAGTTATTCACTTCCGCTTCGCTTCAACAGGCAATATTCGTTTCCCGGTATTGAACTGGGACTAGCTTGGAAATATCATTAAAAATATTTGCAGGTGGAAAGATTGTCCCTCCTGAGCCATTATTTCGTTGTACTAATTTAGTTCGTGGCTTACCTGTAAACTAGCTGGTGTGTCTCTTAGGTACACTACTCATAGCTAAGCGTAATTGTACACGTTAAATAAAGTTATTGTTATTGTTATTAGCCTCGACTGCAAGCTACCGAGAATACGAATATTTTCTATTCCTTGTTCACACTTGGCACGAAAACCAATGTATGTATGAATAAAAGGCTTTAATCCGTTATGGTTTTCGCGCTTTCGTTTTCTCTTTACTGGTACAATTTTTCATTATTTTGTTCTGTCGCTCAGAACTTTAAAATAATGTTAACGGCTTTTCTTTGATTGACGTCCAGAAACTCAACTTTGACCGTCTGGAATGAAGTACGACGGTTCGCTTGTAATTGGTAACCTTGCTTTTGTGTTCTCGTCTTCGGTTGTTCTAGTTGTTACATATTTAACAAATTGGCGTCAGGTGGATCCACAGCAAACTTTGACAATGTTATGACGAATTTTATTATCAATAAGAGGACAGACGCATAAAAAATGACGTCAATTTGTTTTTTACAATAACAAAAACGACAAAATCGTAAAAAACGGATGAAATGAAGAGTGAATGCAAGGTAAACATGACAAATTGCTGAGTTTTATTCAAATTGACGCAATCATTGTCAATAAGTTTTCTCGCTTTCTCATTGGCTAACTGATAACAATAAAGAAATTTCATTGGCTAAAAAATTGACAGGATGACATCTTGCATAAATGAAAATTTTATGTGTCTGTACTCTTATTGACGATAAAAATTGACCAATCAGCGTGCGAGAATAGCTTCAGTTATTGTAAAAGATCTTGTCGTCGTCATCATCATTAGCATCATCGTCGCTGTTGTGATTATCCATCAAAAGCGCAGAATGCCTACCTGCGAGCAAGCTCTCAGGCTCAGGGCCCGAGAGCTTGCTCTCAGGCTACAGAATGCCAGGTCTTCTGTTTAACAAATAGATTCCATTTGGCCGTGTGTCTGTTCAGTTATAGATTACAGATGACGTCAAAATGTGGTAAGAACAAAAAAGGGGCACACGAGCCGCAGGCGAGTGTGTCACTGATGAGTTATAGCAGACTGGGTCAAATATGCAAATTTTCACTCCTTCCTCCCAACACGGTATCCCCGTAAGAATAATGAATAGCATTACTTGCAAAGAGCAGCTTGAAATTATGGATATCATTAATTCAGGCCGCCACCGGGATGGTATCTTCCCGTGGTGCTTTGTTGTACCATAACAGAAAAAAGATGGCGACCGCGAAAGGGAGTAAAAGGGGGAAAAGTGCCAAAGAAGATTAGGGTTATGGTTAGGGTTAGGGTAACCCTATTGGATACAGAAGCTCACGAGCTGGAAAAATTGTCACCGCGCCGTTGCTTTCATATAATTTTGAGTCTTCGTGAATTAATGATATCCATTATTTCAAGCTGCTCTTTGCAAGTAATGCTATTTATTATTCTTGAGGAGATATCGTGCTGTTCCTTCAGCTGTAAACTTTGCTTGGTAATTCCGCCGACCACCACATAAGGCTTGCGCATATATTTTGCCTGTTCCAAATGCGATAGGCAATGGTCACCTGCTTAACCCATGGGGACAGCATTTGAGGGAGGGGATGGTGGGGGGGGGATAGGGTCGGTGGAGCAAACCGCGTAGGAGTGGGGAGGACCCGAATGTTGTTTCCTATTCACGAGTTGGCTCGTAGGAGCCTTTAATTTATTCTCTCATATCTTCTTATCCAGGTGTCAACAGTAAATTGAAACAAGGAAAGTGGAAAACAAGGGGAAACAAGGTGCAAAGGAGGATTAAAGTTTGCTTAATTTCATTAAAAGGAAAAAGACATTAAGGTTGAAACGACGCCGTGTGTATTAGCACGGTTCATATTAAGCTTTGGAATTTTATGTGGGGCAGCAAGCTAAAATAAACTCATTTAAAACATCTGAATCCTTATCTGTGTACCTTTGTTGTAATGTAACGAGAGAAGATAAACTAGATGCCGTGATTGTTCGGGGTTGGTGCAATTCAAAATATTTTGATGCATCTTGGTTTTCAAACCCTAGCTCATTGTCAAACCAAAATATATCACTTTTCCTACCCATTTTTTTAGCTACCGTAGAATTCCGACAGAAACAGAAACACCGCTATAGTTACATACTTGTTCTCAGTCGTTATTTCATTGATTTTCGGAAGAAAAGAGATTGGGGACGAGTGAAGTGAAGTGAAGCGTGTGCGGTGTTATGGCAAGGGACGTCACTGTTTAGGTATAGTTTAAAAAACGAGCAGTAGTGTATTATCAAGTTTAAAAACTCGAGGCGAAGCCGAGAGTTTTTACACCTGATAATACACGTGCTGCGAGTTTTTTGAACGGCTTCAAAAACATTCTTTCAAAAGCGTGTCCCTTCGGAATTAAAACATTTGCTCTTTTGTGCAAAGAGGAAATTAGCATACGAGAAAAACAAGTAGACTAGACTGATTAGCAAACAACACATGTGCCACGTCTTCGACGAAGTGATCATTGCTTCTCGGCTCTTGTCGAAAGTTTTGGGATTTTATAGTTCTGAGGGAAAACATCTACTGAAAAATGCTATACTAAAGTTGTCAGGTACGGCAGATAAAACGGCTGACAATTTTTTTTCAGAGGTAGAGAACGAGTAGAAATAAACAGCTTGCATCTGCGAACCAGTCACTTACCTGGCAATTTACACGAGTCATTCAAATAACGGCTCACTTGTTAAACTGTTGGTTGTTTATTTTGTTGAGAAGATTCCAAATAGAATGGCGAAAGACCAAATGTCATAAAACAGTACTGCACAAAAATATTAAAGTCACCATTTGTTGCACTAAGAATCCTGAACAATTACTACGCATATCAGTAATCTTTATATAAAGATTACGTGTGATCTTAATATAAATATCACGGTAATTTTAAAATCATTCTCATTAAAAATTCAGCGATAATTGTATTGTTTGCCCATTCAGCCCCGAACTCCCCTGTGACTGAAATCAAAGCCGCCACCAGGCTTTTCATAATGACCGTAGATTACCAGGTATAAAGGGTCATACACGTGATCGATTTGCGTCGTGTGATTGGCTGATATGCTCATGAATTATTAATGAGTTTTTGAAATACTTTTTTTAGTTGCAGTTTGCTTTTGAATATCAAAAGTTCCTGGCACTTTTTAGTTTATCATTATCCCGGGAATGTTTTTGGCCAAATTTCAATAAAATCCTTTAAACCTTCATATCGTATAAATTTGTTGAAAGTCAACATATTCTCTCAAAAATCAAGTGCAACATTTTCGCTCGTAAACAACTGGTAAAGTTTCGTAAACAACACGGCGTCGCCACAGAACATTTATATATCACCTTCTAAAACCATTAATAATTCATGACGAGAACACAAAGGAAATCACTACCGTGAAGGAGGTTTGGATACCTGCTCTTAATTTGCATAGATTATGGCGATTTTATTCTTTCGTTTACTCCAAGTTAAATGATCAGTTTGAGAAGCTATATCAAACACTCGAAAGAGTGTTTGATCAGGTATCTAAACACCTTGAAGTGGGTTAAAAAAAAAACTCGGCCGCGCCTCGTTTTTCAACAAACTTCTCGAAGTTTGGATATCCTGATGAAACATTCCTCTAATCAGCAGCACCCCTTCGCGTCAACTACAATTCAGTTACGTTTTCAAAATCGCTGAAGTGCGCGTAGGACAAAATACACCAAAAATTAGACGACGGGCAAATACAAGTAAGTGTACAATTTCTGACAAATTTTGGTTTGATGGTGACTTTTTCACCACAAGTGTTAAGTTGATAAAGCCCGATTGCTGCTTAAGTGTCGCGAAAAGTTCCCCGAGGCGGCTACTCATTTTGGAGCTTACGATACCTTTGTGAACTCGATAATAATGGTGGTCTCGAAACAAGGATACTATATCATTTTAAAGTCTTTAAAGGAAACTATGTGAAAACTAATACAGTTTGATCTTCTCCGTTATTTTAGCTGAAAAGCTGCTTTTCTAGCTCCTTCCTGAAAATCCTTGCCTGAGAAAACAGACGTCGTTTCGCGCCACCACCACTGCAAGGGTACCCGCGGTCCGTTTCGCGCCATCACCACTCCAAGGGTACCCGCGGTCCGTTTCGCGCCACCACCACTCCAGGGGTACCCACGGTCCGTTTCGCGCCACCACCACTCCAAGGGTACCCGCGGTCCGTTTCCACTGGGGCCCCAGTGGTGGCACCGCGAAACGACGTCTGTTTTCCCAGATTCTCAGGCTACGAAAATCCTAGCTGACCTGGCTTATTTCGTACAACTTTTCTCCATCCGAAATCAAAAGGCGTTAAATTTTCCTATATTACGAAAGTTTGAGGGGACATTTACTAAAGAAATCTCTAGTTTTTGGTCTAATGTTAATTGCGAATTTTTAAGGAGATCTGGATCTTCCCAACAGATTTTCCATGGAAACGATTTGTTTAGTGCTCCTGTCGAAAGCTATAAACTTCTTCGGCCATGTACACATACCGAACTAACATTTTAAGAATGAGGAAAAACTTTCAGTTGTATTGCCATTTTTGTACTCTTTTGGCTATGAAACGGTTTGGATAGTCTGACAAACCTGGTTCAAATGACAAATCAGTATTAAAGCAGTAACGGTGCACACTAGGCGAAATGGCCTAATTTAAAGCCGTGTTCTATTGGGAACAACCGTTTCAACCCAAACCGGTTTTGGTTGAATTCGTTGAGGCGTTCCAATAGAATACTTTTCAACCATTTTCGGTTTTTTCGGTTTCAACCATTTCAACCAGGTTCAGAGCTGGTTGAAATGGTTGATCAACCAAACCAACCGAAAACGGTTTTTTCCCAATAAAACACGAAAAAAATCCAACCAACCCAACCAACCGAAAATGGTTGATCCCAATAGAACACGACCTAAGTGTTATTAAACTTGAATCTCGACCTAAACACAAGTTTAGTAAATTTAAGTTTAGGTTTAAGCAACTTAAACCTAAGTTTAATTTTTGCTTAAACCTACATTATACTAGCTTAAGGTTCAAGTTTAATGCAGGTTTAATAAAAAATAAACATAGCTGAAATCTCAATTGAGATTTAAGACACATTTAAGGAAACCTAAATAATGCTTAAATGAAGGCATTTATTTAAGTTAACTTTAAGTTGCCTAAACATGACTTAAATTATTCATTACATTTAATGTTTGTTTAATATTGCTTAAACTTTGCTTAAATATGGCATTTCCCCTTGTGGCAAGTTTATGCTCAAATGTCTCCTCAATTGTTTAAGCTTACCAAAGTACTCTTAAATTCGCTTCCACTGACTTCGCTTTGCAAATAACAAGAATTACCGAACTCTGTCCCAAATATTGTCTTCTTTAAAGAGATAAGCATAAACGTTTCGTGGTTCCCGTTTGTGTTTCTGAATCAGTTTGAAATCAATTTTCTTGAGCCGCGTAGACAAAATACCGGTTCACACGACACTCTTTTGACTCAAATGAAGAATGATCATCGCAGTTGTGAACGCAATTTAAGCAATTGCGAAAAGTAGCCTGAAAAAAATTCAGGACTTCAACGGGGTTCGAACCCGTGACCTCGCGATACCGGTGCGATGCCGGTGCGATGCTCTACCAACTGAGCTATGAAGCCACTGACGTTGGGAGCAGGTCAATTGTAGGTTCATATGTTCCCGTGAAAGGAATGAGTGTGAAATGATATATATGAAATAAATCATATATGAACTGCGGAAACGAAATCAAATGAAGAATGATTCATTTGCTTCTTTTCGCAATTGCTTAAATTGCGTTCACAACTGCGAGGATCATTCTTCATTTCATTTCGTTTCCGCAGTTCATTTATGATTTATTTCATATATATCATTTCACATTCTTTTGACTCTTAATCATCGTCCTTTCTGATTATACTATCTCACTTCCTTTCAAACAAAATTAAAGATAACTGGCGCGGATAAAATCACAATAAAATCAATCGCATTTCACGATTTCACATGGCTCACGTTTCTGTAGCCAATCAAAGCACAAGTTAAGTTTATGAGGAAGGGTATGGCGTGAAATTTTCGCGGGAGTTTAATTTCGTTGATTGCCGACTTTTAGCGTTTAGCGGGAACAAATTTTCACGAATTAGGATTTTAGGCTTGACCGTTAGGAACAAATTTTCGCGCATCTCGGACAAGTTCCTGTCCGGTATTTCACGTATAGAGTGTTTTACTCAGTCCCGTGGGACTCAAATGCCAAAGGCCATAGCAGCCATGTTGGTGTCCCTAACAAAAGAAGTTAATAAAAATTCTTTTGTTCGGGGACACCAATATGGCGGCTATGACGTCAGGTGCAAACACTCTATACGTACCTCAAAATGGCTGCTCGATTTCTACAACTACATGAACAGCAACCCCTTAATATGTCCCTTGTGAACGTTGTCCCTTCGGACGAATCACTTTTATAAACTGAACAGTTCCAGGTAACGGAGCCATCCATTGTTTGTTAACTTTTAAGTGGTGGCAGATAATCCGTGAAATGGAAATCAGACAATGGACACTTTTTGACGCTAATTCCATTGTTTTCTTTTATTTACTTTTGACTATTAGACAATGACTGTTTAATTTTGTGAAATCACTCTAAGAAAGCTCTAAGAAATTATTTTATTGAATCTTATAAAAACATTGACTCTTTTGACGTGGTATTATAAACTGTTTTTCTTGATGCATATGTTTGTGTTTACACCCATTAGATTTATTTTTAGTTTTTAGATTTTTTATAATATAGCACTCTACTGTATTTATAATGTATATATACTGTATTTATAATTTATAATGTTGGTATCTTATTTAATTTGAGGGCCATTGGTTTGTCAGCGCGCAAGCTGTTATGTGTTTACACTCTCTGTAAATAAACAAAATTTTTATAACATAGGCGGCGAAGCAGGGGGGTATCCCCCCGCCCACCAAGCGAACATTTTTTTTTTTTGGGGGGGGGGGTGCCGAAAAGGTTGTATTTGACATAACCTGTGGCATCCGACGACTCAAGAACTACCTAAGAACTACCTAAGAACTAAAAAGCACCATGAAACAGGATCGTCTTGCATTGTCACAAATCGATTACGGGCACACTGGACGCAGTTAAGATTGGAAATAGGTTTGCTTGTGCCAACGAACTACGCAAAGGACAGGACTCCGCCGCTTCTGTATAAAGTTGTTGTCATTGTATCACTTCCGACTTCACTTCCATTGGTGTTTGCAGACTATTACGAGTGTCATTCTGATGTCAGCAATAATCTATACGTTGTGGAGTTGAAACTGCCTAAAATTCAGCCTTTAAAGGTTGTTATTTACTAGTAAAATGAGTAAAATATGAGACAATACATAGGCACACATGGTAGGCCTATACTATTTGCTTCAGAAATAACATGTTAGTTTTGTTTACACATAATATTTCGAATTGTTTTAAAAACTGCCGTTCGAAGTTCGAGATTACGCCAACAGTACAAAAGAGGATTAATGGACGAGTTCATAAATGCTACAGTGGCTGTCAGTTTCCAGGTATTCCCCGGATGCTTAGCGAAAATAGTGACAATTATCATGAAAGTGAGCACTGGAGAATAACACAGAATCATACAAATGTAATATATAAAAGTGTTTATGGCGCTCTTCTTCGATTGTACCATGCCAAGATGATGCTGAGCATTAAACACTTGAACAGCTTGTTGTTGAGCGTGAATCTGCAACTGGTGGTGACGAACAATGAGATAAATTCTGATGTAACAGTAAGTGGAAATCAAGAAGTTAATGGGTATTCCAACAGCTACAGTAAGAATGGATACGTTTATGCTCCAAAAACTAAAGCATGATACATTGATGTTAACGAGCCAAATAACAGCTATTGCATAAATGGCCCGTTTTGTAGTCATCAAATTCGGATACCGCATGTGATAGTGGAGAGCAAAAAACCGATCGACGCTTATTGCCGCCATGGTAGAGAGCGAAACACCACAGACTAAAACAGGCAAAGTTAGCTCTGCATGTAATGAACTTAACGAACCGGGTTTGAGATTAGCTGCAATGTAAACGGGTTGGACAACAAGCCCAGTAAGAAGGTCTGAGACGGCAAGGCTGCACAGAAACATGGTGGACGGTGAACGAAGCGAAGGTGTTCTCAATATGGCGGCCAACACCAAAGCGTTGCCAATGATAGACACGACAATCAATGGAGCATTAAGGGCACAGTTTATGATGCCAATAGTTTCAGGATAAAAACGGTTGTTCGTATTTCCCAAATTGGGTTCATGTTTTGAATCGTTTTCCACAACAGATGTGTAGTTCATCATCTTTGAATCAACAGTTTATCATAAAGTGTAACTTGAGAGGTTTCAGTGATGTTTTGTTGGAGTTGATTATGCGCAAATCCATCCCTGCATCTGTTGTTATTCATCATTAAAGAACCGTTTTTGACAATGGATATTTCACCTTGTCATAAATGGTAGAAATTAGCGTCATACCACATCATCAGTTGCAGGTGAAACTGAGTTGGATCATTCAGTTATTACTCATGCGGACAAGTATAATTGTACACGCCTGTTTATCTAACCTGAATATATAAAGACCCAATATTCAATCATGTTAACAATTGAACTTGGTAAACGGGAAAAAACAGTTTAATTCGAGGGATGTATTGTTTTAAGTCCAATTCATACAAAAAGTGGAAGTTAACTTATGTCATCAGCTCTGCGGAAAACAAAATAGCACAATTATAGTATGTCTCATTTGAATAAAACAATTGCAAGATAGGAGTATGATTGACGTTTTACGTTCAAGGAAGGCGACATTTCATTCGACGAAGAATAAGTCGGTAGGAGTCCGCCGACGAGAAAAAATAAGCAGTCGAGGACTGTGAGTGGCTACTGACTGCTGTAAAACAATAAATATTTAACTTCGGCTTCGGCAGATAACACAAACTTTGGCCTTGATAATTATCGCTATCATGCTCAACCTCATCCAATAATTGTTTTATTATGCATATTCCTGAGCTGCACTTGTAAAGACAAGAGCGCGCACTTCTGCATGCATAAAACTATTGTCTGTAGGTATGACGTCACTTCTACATATATAAAATTCATTGTCTGTAGGTATGACGTAACAGAAACAGCAAGCAAAAATTAGCTGCGTGCTTATAGCCAATCAAAATCGAGCTAGTGACACTAATGTATAATAAAAAGAATTGGTATTCATGTGTTACTAGATCTCATGCAACCTGTGTAAAATGTGTTACTCCAGAAAAAATCCACACACCCCAACGGATGGCAAGAGACGACTAGGATCAGCTGTCCGCGATTGGCTCAGTGAGAACGGCACGACACTTAATTAGTAGACAGAAAGGTACTTTCTTTTCCTTTTTTGGGTTTTTAACAGGTTTCAAATTTCAGATTCATAATCACCTGAAATCCTTATTAGCAGTTTACCTTGCTCTGAAGAGAAATATACTGAGGAAAAGGGCGATTTTAATTTTAACAGCATGACAATTAGTAGCTGCCGATGATTGTTTTCTCTTAAATATAATTTAGCGTCTTTCTATAATTAGTACTTTCTTTTCTTTTTCATAAACGCTAATGAATTTTAAACTTGGGTAATCGTTTCTTCTTTTGGCACGTTTTTAATTTCAGATCCATAATCACCTGATACCCTTATAAGCAATTTACCTTGATCTGAAGACAAATATAAAATATATACAACTAGAATTTACCAAAAAAGCCTTTGGGACCTAAACAAAGCTTATCTGTGTTAACCAAGGATGACAGTTGTTGTTTCTTGTTTAGAGACGGACCATTATTTTTTTGACGGGGGGTGTTGGAAAATTTTCACATGCAAACATTTTTTTTATATGCGGCACCTGCTGCAAACAATTTATTTTGTGTCTCCGTCCAACTGCCATACTTCCAGCAAACAATTTTTTCTTTAGTGTTCGCTTACATACAATTTATTTCAGTCTTTATAGCCTCTGCAAACAATTTATTTCAAAATTTTCTAACACCCCCCGTCAAAAAAATAATGGTCCGTCCCTTATCTAAAGGTTCCTGTGCGCCAGCTCGTGGATGAATTGGATTTATAGTGTAGAAATAGTTAAATAAACAGGAGAAGAGGAATTGGTGGAATTGTAAATATGTATTTTTCTTGCTTATTAAGTGCACATTTATATTTACATCTGCCATGAGAGACAACCCTCCGTGCGTTTCATATTTCAGAATATTTCAATGCAAAATTTGCAATTGACTTTCCTTTGCGATTTAACTTTATATGTGTATTTACATTAAAAAGCCGCTAACATAATTTAATCTCGGGTTCTTCGATTCCAGCAGGCATATAAAACCAGATGATACAGCATTCGTTCCCTGTTGCATTCTTCCTCCGATCCGAGAGACAATTATAAAAGACAAATGGTCGATTCGTCCAAATAATAATCAGGAATAATGAACCACGGTCGATATTTGTCAACGTCGCTTTAACAATTCGATGTCCAGTTTTCGCAGGTAGTTTTCTTTGGCTTATTAGCTTTCCATTGAACGAAAACCCATCTTCCGGCCCCGACAGATCTTCACACTCGATCGCATCCATGTTATCATCGGGCAAACTTGTACGCCTTTTTAGTAGCCTCTAAAATGTGCCGAACATATGCGCATAAGACTCTTGGAACAAAACTAATACTTAGTAGGGGAGGTAGGAGAAAAATGTTTAATCCAAGTTTAATGAATAAATTAATGAGAATCGAGTGAGTGAGTGTGTGAGTGCCATTCGACTGCCTCCGAAAACCCATGGAATGAGCTAAAAATGAATAAATATTCTAATATAAGCAACAGAACTTGAAGCAACTGTGCATAGGTGATAATACTGCAGGTGAGTTGGATCATTACTATTACTCCTGCAGACAACTATAGAGCGTATGCACTCACGTGGCAAGCAGCTATGCAAATTTATTGGAACAAAAGAAAGTGTTAACATAAGAAAAGCGTTCAAATCCCACAGGATTGTTTTGGTACACCAACATGGCCGCCGTTCTATTGTTTTGGTACACCAATATGGCCGCCGTGACGTCATGTGCATACGCTCTATTATTTTCCCCTCTCTTTCGATTTGAATACATTTTTTTGTGTCATATGAAATCATTTAGATATTGCTGAGCTAGCCCCCGGGGGATACTATGTATATCAATAATTCTAATTTTTTTCTTGTCGGCGGGCTCCTACCGAGTTAATCTTCGTCAGATGAAATATCGCCCTCTTTGAATGCAATCAGTTTGATCATACTCCCATTTTGTTTTATTCAAATGATACACACAGCCACTACAGTAGAACCCCGCTAACTCGGATAACTTGAACTCCCCGCAAACTCGAACTAAGGCCCCGTCCACACGTATCCGGATATTTTTGAATCCGCAACTTTTTTGTTGCGGATTGGCCTTCCGTCCACACGTATCCGGTGAATTCGGCTCACGAATCCGCAACTTTTTGAATCCGCTCTCCAGAGTGGAAATTTTTGAATACGCTACGAGTACGGCATCGTGTGGACGGTCGAATCCGGATATTTTTTAATACGCTGACGTAACAGTATCAGATCCAGTCTTTAACCGCGCGAATATTCAACATTGCCGACCGAAATGATATCGTTTCACTTCTACATGGACTTATTTCTAGTCTAATAACGTGTTTACAGTTTAACTTTGATTTGAACTTGGCCTTTGCGTATGCTTTTTTGACAACATTTAAAGAGAAGCCCTGGCTGCTAGAGCGAATCCGGGTACGTGTGGACGGCCAAATACGATTCGAATACGCTACGTGTGGACGCGAATATTTTCTAATCCGCAACAAAAAAGTTGCGGATTCAAAAATATCCGGATACGTGCGGACGGGGCCTAAGTTCGATTTCCCTTGGATTTGGCCCTATTTTTGAGTCATTTTTACTCGGATAACTCGAACTAGGATAACTCGAATTCCCCGCTAACTCGAACTATTTTTCGTTTCCCTTGGCCCAAATTTACTCCGATAACTCGAACTCTGTTGTCAGTATCAAGGAAACGGGCTGTTTGTTATCTAATTGTAACTTCCGACTGATCACGTATTAAACATTCATTTCACGATCTTATCAGGACTATCCCCCGGGGGGGGGGAGTACTTAACAAAGTTTTGTACGGGGATGCTCCGCCCCGAGGTCCAAACCCTCACCCTTTCATATACCGTTTTTGACAGAAAAGGTACCCCTTTCATATACCGTTTTTGACAGAAAAGGTACCCCTTTCATATAACTTTCATTGAAAATGGTACCCCTTTCATATACCTTTCATTGAAAATGGTACCCCTTTCATATAGCCTTTATGTGCGTCTGAAAGGAACTTTTATTATACTTAAATGGCAGTTTTCCCTACCTTTTTTTATGCATCAACTCGTATTTTCGCTACCCTTTCCTATTCTTCGTGAAATCCCTAACCTTTCATATACTTCAACTCGTGAAATCCCGACCCTTCCATATACCTCCAGCCTCAAAAAGGTACCCCTTTCGGGCGAAGCATCCCCGTATAGCCCGTTATAGGGAGTACCCCCCGGGTCACTATCAGTCACTACCGGGTGCGATGTCTTTTGCCTCGGCAGTGAAAATAGGAAAACTGGAATAGGAAAACTGGAATAGGAAAATAGGAAAACGGACATGGTTACTTCTTTAATGTTGTTTTGTATTTAGTTGGACTGTAGTAATACACTCCAAACTTCATTTATGTTGCAAAGACATGCACCCAAATGTTAATGTTACACTTCATAATCTTTGGAATTTATTAGGGTATAGTATGGTCTATCGGAAATGATGCGTCTCGGAAAATATTCACCGAGTCTCGAATTCTCGGCATTTGAAATCGGAGTCTCGGAATCTCGGGCTCGCTTTAATTTTTGAAGTCTCGAATTCTGATAATTTGGATCTCAGAGTCTCGTAAATTTTTCTCGTAAATCTCAGCTTCCGTTTCCGATTCCGTTGGAGATTTCAGTCACGTTTTAAAAGCGGACACCCTCAGGACCCTCGCTAGTGTCCGCTGAATACAGGTCCGTTTTGCAGCAAATATGGGAAGAACATTTAGGGACCCAAGCAGCTGGTGTCCGCTTATGGAGGGTGACCGCTTAATATGGGGTCCGCTTATACAGGTTTTACTGTATGTTCACGCTATATATCATCACTATAATTAATAATTAACAAAAATAAATAAATTTTTCATCGACCCCGATAACTCAACCCCCGCTAACTTGAACCGATTTTCGTTTCCCTTCAGACCCGGGCTTCAGAGTTCGAGTTAGCGGGCTTCTACTGTACTGTATTTCACAAATTGTTCTATTTTGTTTTTCCATAACGGTGAGGGTTTTCGCGGAGCTGTTGTATAAGTTAACTTCCACTTTTTGCATAAATAGACGATACCCGGGGGGAGAGGGGGGAATTTCCTAGTAATGGGCTAATGGGGCTGTGCCGCTGGATGGGGTCGCATTTTCACGACTGGATTGACTATAATGGGGTTGCATTTTCAACAGAGTTACTAGAATGGGGTCGCAAATTGTCGGGACTTTTTGGGGTAAGAAAATTCTGGCAAGTATTTTTTTGGGTAGTTTTAGCTTGTTAATATTTTCGGTTAACAAATGTACCAGAAGGTTTGTAGGTGAAGAGTAAAGTCCTCTACATTTAATAAATGTGTCAATTCATTTGAGGATGACCTAGTTAAAAAGGGTTCCGAACTCAAGGTAGATGGCTAAACAGAAAGTGACTAAGCTGGGATTGCGAAATTTACATTTACTCAAAAGTGACTAAGATGGGGTCTATAATTGGCGACAGAATAGACTATAATGGGGTAGGGGCTCTAAGAGGCCAGCGGCACATACCCAGCAAAAGTTGACCCAAGTACCCCCCCCCCCCCCCCCCCCCCGGAGACGATATTCGTAATCTCGGTATTGAACTGGAACTAGCTTACAGTCGCGGCTAATGCGGGGAAATATTATTAATAATATTTACATGTGAAGAGATTTCCCCGCATGAGCCTCGACTGCACGCTAGTTCCAGTTCAATACCGAGAATACGAATATCGTCTATTAGTATATACTGAAACAGTGGATAGCATTGTTGGCGCGCTCTGATTGGCTACTGAAACTCGGAATAGCAAGTGCTATTCACCTCTCAGCAACTCGCGAAAATTTGCGCGCGAAAATCGTAATCGTTGACAGGAATAAATGGTGAATAGTTGTTAATTAGTTTTGATTACACATAATGTTTCGAAGTGTTTTAAAAAGTACCGTTCGAGGTGGAAATATCCAACACTACCCACCTCCACTTCGGTGAATGGTTGTTAATTATACTTAAAACAATATATCCTTCGAATTAAACTGTTAACAAGAGGCTGCAAGCAGCCTATACTCATGCGCATGCGTAAGAAAGTTTTATGATACAGTGTATATATAAACATGATAAGAAGATGTCCGACATGGAGAACAGTTTATCCTTTCATTCAGTTATCGTTCCTGCAAACCACGTTGTTTACTATTGAATGTTTTGTAAATGAAGGCTGTACCACAATGAAGCCAATGATTCTTCTACGTCTTATATATACCTAACGTGAACATTAGTTGTGTAAGTAGGGTTGTAGGAGACGCTGTCGTGACGCTTCAGTAACGCTGTTTTACCGGAAGTGAAAGTAGCCGGAAGTCACTAAACAGGAAGTGTAAATGGCAAAGCTATGAACCGGAAGAGCACAATTTAAAATATGCGTGCATAAATTTGCATGCAAAATCGTGACACCAAAAAAAAAAAAAAAGAAGAAGAAAAACCGAGGCCATTTTATAACTCATGCCGCTACGCGCATGAGTAAATATTGGGTCTTAATATATTCAGGTAAGATAAACAGGCGTGTACAATTATACTTAACATGAACGGAAAAAGAATAAAATTAAAGGGCTCTAAGAGTCATCTCGTGAATACGAAACAACGTAAGGTTAAGTCCACAGTTCGGTTTTAATTTTTCATACTGAGTTTGAAGTCATAGAATTGAAGAGTAAAGCAGATTTAAAACGACCAAAACATCTTGGCGTGACATGAATATGCATTGTGTGAAACGAGACTGTCTAGACAACTGAATGACGTAATTACAGTGGAGAATTAAAAAAGTTTACTTCTCCAATTACAGCAATCATCTTTTAACACGTCATACACCGGAGAATTAAAAAAGTTTATAGATGATTGAACTAGTGGAAATTTGCATATCTGTCCCCGTAAACTATATCTCGTTCAACGCTTACTCACAAGATATAAATGGAATGGAAATATTAAAAGAAACAGGACTGGAAATCTTGAAAGATACCGCAATACTCGAACATTTCCCGGGGGGTGGGGGTACCCCTTATTTGGCCTTAACGGGGACTTGCGGCCCTAACGGAGGGGCCATGTCACTATTTTAAATGTTACTTTAAAATGCCAAGACATATTTTATAGCAGTGAAAATCAAAATATAAGGGTCCAGTCTTGTTTAAAACTGTTCTTCTGGTGCTATAAGAGTAAACATAAGTGTCTTGGGCTGCAGGTGGCCAGCATGGAAATGGATTTTATCTATTTTTTTTTTTTAGTTTACCACTTCTGTCTTGGAAAAGTCGCTAAAACTCTGATTATGGTTTATTTTCTCTTCAAAAATTTACTTGATGTCTTCCTTTTAGTGTTCTACAAGTATTTCGTGTTTGAAAAAAGTACTTCGTTCTTATTTGTGGCAGTTTTGACCCAAAAACCTGAAAATCGCCATGACAACAGCTCCTTTAAACAGCAGTCTATCTCAAAATCTTCATTAATTATCCTCATTTGTCTTTTTTTTCTATTCACAGTCATTTGTACTATCTGTCCCTTTTTGTTTTCACTGCATTGGATACAGGCCAAACAAGTAAGGGGTTCAATTGACCTTACCAAAGGCAAGTTCATAATAAACCATGTCCATAGGAATATCGTAGAACAGTTTAACTTTAAATCCAAGCATGATCAGTGTTATTGTTTGGTAAAACGCGCACTCGGACTGCAAGAGTCTTATTATAAACCTGACCACACGAAAACGGTAAAACGAGTGGGCACCCGCGACTTGACTGCGCCCCGGACGCGTTCGTCTCCGCGTTTGCATCCTCTTTCGAGTCCGTCTGCTGTAATTTATCGGCCTTTTCAACGTACTTCATCAACTTTATCGCTGGCATCGCTAGGTTTCCACCTGTTTGCGGTATCGCATTGAGAACAACGTCGGTAGATGACATGGCAACATGCGGTATGGATATAACACCGCTTTTCCGTCCATTGATGGCCCAGGTGTTTGTGCTGGAGTCCACGTCGTATAGCAGTTGTGGAGTGTCCGCTGCTTCTCCTTGAGATGATAAACTGGTGAACGTTATGTGCCACTTGCAGGATGAGCCCGCAAACAGGTCTCCGGATTCTTCTGAAGACTCCATCCTTGAACTAATCGTGTATAATGTCTAAAATGAAATAAATAAATGAATAAATAAATAAATAAATAGTGCTGCAACGATATACCACGATAACCATTCCCAAGTTCGCTTTCAACTATTTATACATAACAGTCATTTTTACCACACTTATACGAAGAGACGGACTGTTGTCCTCGCCTTGTTGTTGTTGTTGTTGTTTTTTTTTTTTTCTGTGTATGTGTGGCTGCAACTGGAATGTGCGTTTTCGCTTTATTCTTTGCGCTCGGGTTTGGGGTATTTAATAGTCAATAGCGAGCTTTGATGGCAAGTCACAAGAACGTCTCGCGTACCTATTTTCTTTTCCAGCGAACCATCGACTTCCGGTTGTGACCATTAGAATTTATACAGAGATGGTCACAACAACAAAGGCGTACTTGTTACTTCGACATCTCTATCAATTAATGTAACAAACTAACCCACGACTGACAAGAATATGTACCGTCAATAAGCACCCAGAATTTACCTGAATATTAGTCACATGAAAGTCGTACAGGTAAGTACTCTTCTCGGATGAACAAGATGAATTATCCTGCAGTGTGGGAAAAAAAATTGAAAATTGGAACACATGAGAAAAATACAATTCATTATCGCTTAAGAAAATACGAGCAACACTTATTAGAACCAAACCGACTTTTAATCTATAATTGATAAACAATTGGGCAAATAGACCTCTTTAGCTTGTATGTTTTGTTTTCCCAATGTAGATCATGTGATGTTACCCTAGAGAACTGTTTTTTTTTTCACGTGCATATGTATGCATAATTTATGAAAAGACAATAGTCAAATTCCCTTGAGAACATCTCATGACCAACATTGGGAAAACAAAACATACAAGCTAAAGAGATCTATCATAACCATTTTCGGTGATTATTCTTCTATGAGAACTGAGTGTGCCGGTTTTGGTCAGAGTATTTGCTAATTAGCCTATTCTGGCCCTTTTTAGGACTGAAGCACTGATGCATACAACAACTACTACTATGACTATAACAATAGTCTACTAAGTCTTACCGTGGTTTGTTTAGATGAAAATGAAGTCTTAAACTCACAATCCAATTCAGTAGGTGAACCTGCAAATCAACAAAGAAACGGTAGAGCGTACCACAATTAAAAATGAAATAAATATACTCTACAATGACTTGTAAGCCAACCCGTGCATGCGAAATGTTCAGACCGTCCCTTTGCTTCATCGACCCCCAACCCCTGCGTCTAACTCCCCACCCTCCCCTCCCTCCAACGCCGTCACAATAGGTAAGGCAGGTGACCATTACATATCGCGGGCTCAATGTTCACCGACCCGACCCACTCCTAGGGGTTTGCTTCATCAATCCCCACCCTTTACGTCTAACTGCCCACCCTACCCTCCTTCCAAGCAATGCCGTCCTCATGGGTAAGGCAGGTGACCATAACATATCGCGGGCTCAATGTTAAACTTTTGTGCCACTGCAAAAACTCGTTCATCGCTGCTCGCATTCACGAGTTAACAAGATAAGCTTTAATACCTTCTTCACTCTCGAGTTTCCACAGGAAGGACATTTCTTGTTGGTTAAAGATCACCTACAATCCAGAAATCGGCAAATTAGATAAAGATCAAAACAAAGATACTGTGAAAATAAATATAAGAAATTATCGTATGCAATACAGAAATCACGTAGCAAATTTGGATAAAAATACTGTGAAATTAAACAAAGGGGTCGAACTCAATTTTTTAGTCCACAGCAAAGATTTGCTAGTAAGATTTTTTTCTACTAGCAAACTAGTAAGGTCACTAGCTATTTTTTTGACGTTTTCCCTTTGATGACTCTGAAAATATGGTAAAAATGCCTAAATAGTATACTGTTAATTTTGTAATCTTCTTTGCCGGCGTTGTCTTGTTGTTTCTTTGACGGCTCGGGGTTGTCGGGCAAGACGTTATCATCGTCGATCACGTTACCGGTAGTCTTAGAGGTCGAGGGTCTCTTGAAAAAAGCGGTTATTTTAGACATCTAAAACAAAAGTGGCTCACAAAGCGTGAAATTCATTCTCTTCTGTCACGTTGCTGAATCCAACAAAATGTGAATGTGTAGATAAAGTGTGCACATGTTCTGTGTAAAACCACGCTTATTTTTTTTCCCGTAGATGACATTCGATGATGTCTGAATTTTTGCCACAAAATTCTCCAGGAACGTTCGCTTTTCCTCTCCAACTTTTATTAGAGAAATGCTTACTCGCAAAAGTTTGCTAGAGGATATTTTTCAGACTCGCAATTTCCAAAAACCACTCGCATTTTGCGAGTTTGCGAGTTTGCGAGTGTTAATTTCGAGCCCTGAATTAATATATCAAATTACTGTATGTGGGAACTGCTGATGGCACAATGTTATAAGTGAACGATCCTCGCAGTAAGCAAGTAAGTAAGCGTAGAAATGCTGATGAAACAATGTTGTAAGTGAACGATCCTCGCAGTAAAAAAGGCGTTGCAACGGAAGCCTACAAAATGCACGCCTTAAGCGTGTCATCTTCGCGCGCGCAGTAACAAACATCAAAACGACGGCATAGACCAGGCTTGAACCACCGACCTTTAGGTTGAAAGTCCGACGCACTAACCACTACACCACCTCTACCGCGGTCAAACGTCCGAGGCGTTTTTCGTTTTATTTAGTGGGATTTTATTTAATATTAAATGAAAATATGGGCAAGGATGTATAAAAAAAATTAGTTGGCGTTACTATCTTTTAATTTTTCTCAAAATGATGAGCTTTTTTCCGTTGAAAACTGACAAAAACTCTTTGCGCCTGGTCGAAATTATGTTGGCAAATGGTGCCGACAATTCTGCAGTTCACAGTTTTTAAACGCTTAAAACGTTTTTGGTAAACTTTCAAAACGTTTGGCAAATTGTCAGTGTATTGGCAATATATTAAACTTTAAACAGTGATAATGACAACCTTAACATTTAAGTACTTTGTTTAACTTTTGTAAATTCCTCTCGTTTGACCGCGGTTAATACACCACCGCACCTCCACATAGTGGACAAGAACAAAAAGTGGGGGCGGGCCAAGATATAACGCGCGGGGACTGCCGCGGGAAAAAGAGTGAGATTTGGGGAAAGAGAAGGAAGGAGACCCTGTGAGATTTTCTTTAACAATCCTCTTCCGCCCGCTTTTACCATTTTTCTCTTCTCCTTCCGCCGCCTCCCCCAGTCCCCGCACATTTTATCTTCACTCGTTCCCACTCTTTTCGCATGTCTCCACTGTCAGAGACTCTGGAACAGGGTAACATGACTCCCGTTATTGACGATGCGACAATTAATCTTTTTACTCCAAGAGTCAATTATGAAGACATGAAGTGTAGTTCTAACTTTTGAGTCTGTCGACGAAATGCTATGGTGTGACCATTCAAATGAAACCTCTTCAGCAGTACTTTTACATGGTACCATTTGTTCTAACTTTTGAGTCTGTTGATGAAAATCCTATGGCGTGACCATTCAAATGAAACCTCTTCAGCAGTACTTTTACATGGTACCATTTGTTCTAACTTTTGAGTCTGTTGATGAAATCCTATGGTGTGACCATTCAAATGAAACCTCTTCAGCAGTACTTTTGCATGGTACCATTTGTTCTAACTTTTGAGTCTGTTGGTGAAATCCTATGGTGTGACCATTCAAATGAAACCTCTTCAGCAGTACTTTTGCATAGTACCATTTGTTTTTCAATATTTTACAAAATGAAATTTGGGATTTTTCTTGAATTTTGTTCTTTGGCACTCTTGGGAGTGAAATGGTTAATGTGACACGTCAGATATTATTCCCGAACAAATTTAGGTTATTACAAAGCATTCCGTAGTGTAACACCGCCTTTAATAAGGATTCTGCTTTAATTGAAGCTTTCACGCGCAACCGGAGCTGTAGTATTGTTTGCCTAATGTATTGATAATACAAGGAGAATAAAGATGTTATTACTACTTACGTATTCCGAATTGCTGTGCATGGGTATCAGCTTTACAGAAGAGCTGTTTGTGATCGTCAGGTCAGGAGCTGAGATCACCAAGTCGATAGGGTTTATGCCACTGACAATCACCTGAACAAAACGGCTGCGACAAAACAATCGACATGAACTCTCAAATATTTTTAGCCCGCGAGCAAGCTCTCGGAAGGAACTCCTTCCCCCTCCCCCGGGAAGGGCGGCTAAGGGGGCTTATTAAAGAGGCGGGTTTAATAGAATGGGGGACTTATTTTAAACGAAAAGTCTAATTAATTTTCCCCCAAATTGTTTCATTCACTAACTAAAAACAACACATATGAAAACTAAAGGTAGCGGGAAGTGGGAAGTAGGAAGTGGAGGTGGGGGCTTATTAGACTTGATAGCGCTCGTTCTTTGGAGATACCACGCAGCTCTTTACAACCTCTAATTTCATTGGACCTCTGTATCACGCAGCTCTATTGTTTTCAGGGCTAGGGTCCATTGTTGTGTTGCTTGTTCTATTGTTTTCTCAGCAAATCAGAGAAGACCTTGTAGTCCTTGTAAGAGCTGCGAACTGCCCCGTTCTTTGACGCTATGCAAAGAAATGTCACAAATCAAAGTACAAGGCGGAACAGTTACTAACTTTTGCACAGATACTCAACGTAACAAGAGCAAGCAAAATTCATCATTTATCTGAATTTTAGATACCAGCACAGATAACAATGATTGACTCACGTAGTTTCAGATGAGTGTAGCACGTGACGAACGGTAAACGGACGGTGAAAGGAGCAGGACAGGTCAGCGGTAACCGCAGGAGATAACCACTTACAAGTGAAAATGAGCTGAAAAACAAAGTGCAAAGACAGTGATTGAAAAATTAACACTCAAATGGTTATACTTGGTGGGGAAGGGCTGGGGATGGAGGGTAAAACACTTTGTTGAAAAACAACACAGTCCTGTGTTATCGTAGTTTTATTATGCCTCCTCGAGCATAAATCCAGTATTAATAACTGTTAAAGCATATACCGTAAATCCTCTATTTATTTCAAACCCATTTCAGGGGGCGGGGGGGCTTAATGAAGCGATGGAGCTTATTATAATTACTTCAAGGTAGATACGCATCAAAACGCGTGTCTCGGTTGAAAAATCCTTTTAGATCGATTTTAATGTTGCATTAAAGACTCCAAATGCTGAAAATCTTTAAGCTTTTTGTTGTTTATATTCGTTTACAACAAATTAGTTACTGTTATCGCTGGATTCATGCTGTTCTTGTTACGAAACGCATTCGTAACAAAGCATTACGTCACTAAGTGTACAGCTGATGAAAGGAGTGAGTGAGCGAGTGAGTGCTCTTTTGCATATCTGTCTCCGTTACCGATAACCCGTTCATTACGTATGCGCGGATTTACGGGAGAGCGCGGTCGGTGGTCCGCCCGCTCCCCAGTTTCCCCGCGATTTTTTCCTTTTTTTTTTTTTACTTGGCGCGTTCCCCACTATCTCGGAGCATGGAACAGGCTATATGTGAATTCGTACCTGCATTGGACCGGTTATACAGTCTGTCGTTTATTGTTTTGGTTGCGAAGGAAAAAGGAAGGAGGAGGCTTAAAAAAGAGGGGGGGGGGGGTTGATAAAGTTTTTGCTTCAAAAATGGGGGTAGGGGGTTAATAGAGGAGTTACATTATTCGTTATTATGACGAACAGTTGAAGTTTTCCTTGCAACCACTATTGTAAGCGACCTTTGGGTCCTGTAGGGCAACCAACTTTTGACTTTTCAGTGAGTGATCGCTTACAAAATTTCATTCTCATCATAAGAGACCAGCTCAACTTACGACCACTTTTTTGAAATCCCGAGGAAGTCGCTTACGACAACTTCGACCGTATTTTAATATTTAACAAATAGATTCCATTTTGCCGTGCGTCTGTTCATTTATAGATTATAGATGGCATCAAATTGTAGCTGGCACAAAAAGTGGCCAACGAGCCGCAGGCGAGTTAGTCACTGATGTTCTTACCACATTTTGACGTCTTCTGTGATCTACAACTGAACAGACACAGGGCAAAATGGAATTTATTTGTCAGTTTTATACAATAACAGGGAAGAAAAACCAGCTTCGTAGCACCCGACAGTGATCATGACTGTGTGAGGTTTTTTTCTAATTTCGGAATTTTCCACGTCAATAAAACTACTTTTTGTTTCGGTTTCGTCTTTTTCTTAATTGTCAACAGCTTCTTCTGAACATTTTTCGATGACTTCACTTGTGCAATTCAGAATAATCGCGTCCACAAACTGTTCACCATGTTGGACGAAACAGGGTAAACAAATTCTCGATGACTTCAACTATGCGTTTGTACTCTAACAGATCATAGGTTTTCAATCAAAATGCGCGTACAATTCAGCATGTTGTATAATTACTACTGATGTACCGTGTGAGTCGCTGGACACACCTTATATTCCGTTGCTTCTTCTTGGACGCTTTGCTTTTCTAAAGGCGCCTGAATAATCAGCTTGAAGTCGATCTTAGCATACGGTCCGACTGCTGGAAGGGTAACCATAGCAACTGAGATGTCAGCCACGTCATCATCCCCGTGCACTGCAAGCACCTGAACGCTGTAAGGTGCAGTCGCTCTGTTTTCTTTGTCCATTGACGATTGAATGACCGCCTCGCCTGAGTGGATGGGTTCAAAAGTAATGCCTTTCTTCTGCGAGGTGATTTCCAACACTGAGCCGTTCGCTATGGATCCCGGTTCAACTGAGATGCTCAGAGTGACTTGTTGAGGAGGGCCAGATAACAGATGGAGCTCTGTGAAACAAAGGAGCACGAAAAGCTTAAAACTTAAAAACTGACTTTGATCCAAGATTTCTTATAAAAGGACTCACCCTATAAAGAAACAAATATTTCTTTCAACACTACAGAATTCCTTCCATCAAGGCACTTTTCAATGCAGTGTCATAAGAAACTCCAGTTTGCTTTACGAAAAACTACTTCGGCAACCAAATTCTAACTGCTAATTACTTAGTGCAACAACTAAGTTGATGAGGTAAATTGCCACTGTGAAGTGACCCAAAAGCTGACATTTCGAGCTTCGTCTGACAAAGGCGTAGCGCTCGATATGTCTGCTTTGGAATCTCTTCACAGTGGCCAATTTACCTAATCGACTCAGTTTATTGATAAAACCAAATTTTCATGTTTCAGTCCTCGGTAGGAAATTTGATGGCGACTGGTACATTTACCCATAATTCTTAGCGCACAAAAACCTTAACAACGTTCATAAAAATGTAAAGAAAAGTTATAAAATCTTCAAACCTGATTTACACATTGTCCTTAGTACTGGAACAAATATTGTAAAAATTTGGCTTTCTTTGTGCCCTATGTGCTGTGTTAGGTCCGCAAGGTATTGTGGTAAAATGAACAGCCGCCATCTTTTTTCCTACGGTGGATTCCAAACAGACGGAGCATCACAGTGTCTTTATAAACTAACCCCTTTATTCATTTCCCGTTTGCTTTAGTTTTGCTCTACTATGTTCTCTGCTTGGTCAAACCTCACCCCGCTTGCTCTTACTATGGGTGATAAGATTGTGAGTAAAAAGCACATACCTTTGTCAGGAGACCAGTTAATCCTTGGTGGATCAGCCACAATTGCAAATCCCCTGGATTGTCTTGATAAGGTCAGATGTGGCCACACAAAATCCAGTTTTCCTATCTCTACACATAGCTGCTTCAGATGGTAATGTCCTATTTCACCCAACTGCAGAAACGATTAAGACAGATTTTTTTGATTAATTGTTAAAGTACGTTTTTGCTTCGGTTTCGTGTTTGTTGAGCTTTTTAACTGATGCAAACACATTTAGCGTGCTCTGTTGGTCTAACCAATCAAAATAAATTTAAAATCAATGTAGACTTGGGGCACGCGGGTTTTCCCGCGCTAAGGAACGGTTGAGTGTTTTCCCGCGCTTAGCTCCGGTTGCATGTTTCCCGCGCTTAGCAGCAGTTGCAGGTTTTGCAACGCTTACCACCGGTTACACCTTTTACCGTGCTTAGGATTGGTTGCATATTTTCCCGCGCTTGGCACCAGCAGCACCTTTCTGCATCGAGTTCTGATTAGTTGTTTTCTGCTGACGGCCATAAAACTAAGAGTTTTTAGACCTCTGATTAGACTGACTAGTTTCTAAAAGAAAGATCCAAGCTTGTGCTATCGAGAAGCACACAAAGAACACTTTTAAAGATCTATAAGCCATGCTAATCTTAGTACGCTGATTCCTTTTACGTTTCTTCAGTTTTAAATAAATCCACGAGAAGACAGACTTAACATTAAAAAGACTACCAACGACAAACAAAGCAGTAAAATCGTCATCACATTGTTATTGTTGACATTTCGAGACGCAATCAAAATTTGTATGCAGATTGGGCTAATTTACCGTCATAACGCGAATACACGATTTACCACAGTGTTTTCTGCATGTTTCTATTTGTAAACAAACTTTAAAATGCGAGCTGTCCGTCTTATCACTCAAGAACTTCCAGGTCAGGTCGAACATATCATCTCACGCTAACACTGTCCGTAGCCTTAAAACTCAACGTGTGGTGAGAGAAGAGAAAAGGCTTTTTTTTCTTCTCCCTGGGGAGCGCGTTCAGTTTCCTCGCCATGGGGGCTTGTGTGATTTCATTCTCGCTTGACTTTCCTTTAGACTAAAGACGGGGACTGGCCGTTAGTCTCAACAAACCTGCGCTGTGAGGTTATACTCATTGATACCATGTCTGAGTGGAACATTAAAGCACTGGAGACAACAGTCTAAGTCATCTTCATCGGGCAACACATTCAAATCTTCAACACTCTTCATTACTGGCTGCGCCTCTGGTTTAGGTTTGGGGAGGAGAGGGTGAGGCATTTCTACTCTGTCGCCGTTACTGACACCCTCTTCCTCTGCAAAAAGTAAATGTTATCACAAAATTAGGCTGATGTTTCACTTTAGAATGACTGCTGTGACACTGAAACAAAGATAACCGCACAGTTCTACGACAACAAGTATCGCGATAAATCAATCAAAAAAGACGACAACCATAACAATTAATAAGTTCAATTCCCCACCCTACAAAGTGCTCAGTCAGGGTATGAAAGGGAGTGGTTTGACCTGGTACTGGGTACTTTAGTTAAAATGAATAACTCCACAAGAATAGGCCATTTCCGAGTTGCTTTTTGTCTCGTTATCAAAGCGAGGCTTGGTGCACAACCTTTCATATGAAAATTAGTTTTCATTCACATGTAAATAAAACTAATTTTCACATGAAAGGTTGTGCACCAAGCCTCACTCTCATAACGATACAAAAAGCAAACTAGGAAATGGTCTATTCACATGGAGCTGTTTTCAACTGATTGTCGAAAATAATTTCTCAATTACTTTGGATTTGCATTGCTACGCTTCGTGATTGGTTGAAAAATCTCGCTCCACTTTCTTAACCAATCAGAAGCAAAATCGCTTTATTTCTGAGTGATGCAGAGAACACGATTTTCAGTTTAAATCAGTTTTTCAGTTCCCGTTATCGAGGTTCTACTGTAACACAATTTCAGCTAAGGGAGCAATATTCTGAATACAGTTTAAAAAAAAAAACGTTCAACTAACAACAAAGGAGTCATACCTGGCGCTTGAACCTCTGGGACAGGTTTGTCAGACAGGTCCTCTTCAGACAGTGCAGCTGACGTGAGTCCGCTATCCACCACGACAACTGGCGGAGATGCAGCGCGGGTTCTTTTACTGGAGCGAATGCTCCCCACACGTTTAAGCTCATTTGTTTGGATACTGAAACTGATCCGCCCACATGTAACCTCCTGCAAGGGAATGGAGAACTTAGCACAATGCGGTGAACGTGTAGCCTTCTCTGCAGGTTACTTAAAAGGAGGGAAAAGGGAAAAAAGGAATAGAGGGGTTAGTTTCTATAGAATCTGTGGTGCCGCGTCGGTTGGGAGGGGGGTGGGGGGGGGGGGGTTGAAACATGAAACTTTGGTTTTATCAACCAAGTTGATAAGGTAAATTGGCCACCGTAAGAGATTGGCCACCGTAAAAAGATTTAAAAGTTGACGTTTCGAGCGCTAGCCTTTCATCACAGTGAATCGGTCTGACAAAGAGCTAACGCTCGAAACTTTTTAAATCTTTTTACGGTGACCAATACACCTTATCAACTCAGTTGATAGAGCAGTTTTCAATTGAGTGTCGAAAGTAATTTCGTGTTTGTTTGGTTTTGCATTGCTACGCTTTCTGATTGGCTAAAAAATTTCGCGCCACTTTCTCAACCAATCAGACGTAAAACCAAAACCGATCGTGACTTGCTCGCACGTGTTTTCCCGCGCTTGGTGGCGGTTACATGTATTTGCTTCGAGCTCTGATTGGTTCATCGGATTGTCTGTGTCTGTTGTGATTGGTAAGAGTAATTACTTTAGTTTTGGTTTTACGACACTCAATTGAAAACTGCTCTAAAACAAAATTTAAAGATAATAGGAGACTGGGAGACGGGGACTGAAAAGAATCGGAAAGATTGGAAAGCATCTCTTCCTCGTCACTCTCTTCCCAGGTCAGTATTCTCTCCATTCGCGAAAATTAATTGCCATTATAATTTCTACTCGTGTAAATAACCCTATTTTGCAGGTTGTTCAAGAAAAAAGAGAATGTTAAATCCTATCGCATGAAACTTGTAAAAGTTCTACTTTGTTTTGCGTAATTTAAAATAACGAAAGAATATACTGCAGGACACGGTCCTGCAAAACTAAAAGGCTATTGCTGCTAAATTTAAAGCCTTAGAATCCCTATTTTATCTGAAATTGCGAAAATATAACGGAGCCTCGCGAAATACGGGACGCTCGATATTTACCTTCTCTAAGACACATTACTGCGATACTCTTCTGTTAGTTTTTGGCAAAAACTTACTTCCTCCAAAGCACTATACAGCTTGAGTTTAACGTTGATACACTCGCCAATACTTCCAATACCCTTCATAAGGTCAATCTGTACATCTTCTACTCGCAGCAATGGTTCAGCACGTACAATGATAGCTTGAGCTGAAACAAATAAAATAGACTTAAGGTATCTCCATACAATTTTTTTTTAGGGCAGTTCGTTTGTATAGTAACGTTTCCGTGGAACATTTACGTTCTGCAGGGAATTTCGTTTTTAGTATTCCTCGGACATTTTGCCGGGTGTGTTCCGCCCTGCAATAATACCATGCTAGGAAACATCATTTTCTATTCTGAAACGTCATCGGTATTCTGACCCTAACTTCTTGTGCTCACTGGGTGAGGAGATGGCTGACACTTAACACTATCACAGTCGTCGACGTCATCATCATCATCATCATCATCATCATCATCATCGTCATCATCACCATTATTACCACCACCACCACAATCATTGAGGAGGCGCGGTGGTCTAGTGGTTAGCGCGTCGGACTTTCAACCTGAAGGGGTTCGAGCCTGGTCTCTGCCGTCATACATACATACATACATAATCTTTATTTATCCACGGTTTCTCCTTTCATACATACATGCTCTTCCTGAGAGCCGTGCCTATAAATTACTAATTTCTGACGTTTCTGCCGTCGTGTTGTTTCCTTAGACAAGAAACTTTACTCCACATTGATTGCGATGAACTAGCATCCCATCCAGCCGTGGCCGTGTGGGCTATCCGTGGCTATTGTGCGACTTTACCTTACCTTCATCATCATCATCATCATCATCATCATCATCATCATCATCATCATCATCATCATCGTCATTATCTGTTTATCGGTGAGTACGCTATACCCTTGACAGCATCACGAAACTGAAATTGTCTTTTTTAAGTTTTCTTCATCTGCTGGAAACATTTATAAAATCTGCGCTTCATCATCAAGCCACTGTCGCCTTGGATTGTTAACTCCGCAATTTCCTTTACTTTTTTTTCTTCCAGCTTCCCTTCTAGTATCATTCTTTCCAAACTACTCTACTGTCAGTCTCTATTTCTCTCAAGACACATAAAGCAATCCTTACCTGAATCCATTGTTTCTCGCATGACCTGTAATAGCTCCTGGGTATAGTAAGATCTCTTTTCAGGAGAAAGATGCTTTTCACAGGCCAGTACTGAGCACGATGCAGCATATCTTGCGTTCATTAAAGTCAATTTTCACTAGAGTAACTGCAAGTTGCATGGGTCAGAGTTACATAGCTGTTATTGGTGAAGCACGAGGTTCAAATGAAGAAATCCTGGCCGAGTCATTTTCTTTATCCACAAGTGAACAAAGAAGAGAACAAGGACAACATTTTACACCTGGACCCGACATTACCTTGTTTAGATTATTTCACCAGTTTCCGCATAAGATGGGTGTGCATGGAAAATGAAAAATGAAGTGTTTGTGTGTGTCTGAAACAATGACCTCTTAATAAAAGAAGCGTCCATTTATGGGAGACAGAAACTATAGTGTATCACTGGGACCATGACTGAGCACCGGCTTAGAAGAGGTGCACAATCTGTAATGTATGTGTGTGGCTGGGACCATGACTGAGTGTCTGTTTAGAAGTGGCGCAAACTGTAATGTATGTGTGTGGCTGAGACCATGACAGAGTGTCTGTTTAGAAGAGGCACAAAATGTGATGTATGTGTGTCACTGGGACCATGACTGAGTGTCTGTTTAGAAGAGGCACAAAATGTGATGTATGTGTGTCGTTGGGACCATGACAGAGTGTCTGTTTAGAAGAGGCACAAAATGTGATGTATGTGTGTCACTGGGACCATGACTGAGTGTCTGTTTAGAAGAGGCACAAAATGTGATGTATGTGTGTCGTTGGGACCATGACAGAGTGTCTGTTTAGAAGAGGCATAAAATGTGATGTATGTGTGTCGCTGGGACCATGACTGAGTGTCTGTTTAGAAGAGGCACAAAACGTGATATTGTGTGTGGCTGGGACCATGACTGAGTGTCTGTTTAGAAGAGGCACAAAACGTGATGTATGTGTGTGGCTGGGACCATGACTGAGTGTCTGTTTAGAAGAGGCACAAAACGTGATGTATGTGTGTGGCTGGGACCATGATGAGTGTCTGTTTAGAAGTGGCGCAAACTGTAATGTATATGTGTGGCTGGGACCATGGCTGAGTGTTCGCATAGGAGAGGTGTCCGTGATTTATGTGTGTGGCTGGGACCATGACTGAATGTTTGCATCAGCGAGATGTCCACCTGTAGGAGGTGTAAAAACGTGATGTATGTGTGTGGCTGCGACCATGGCTGTGTTACGAATAGATGTCTCTTTATGAAGTTGCAAAATTTAGTTTTTGAGTGGCTGAGATTACGATTGAACAGATGTCCCTTCAAGGAGTTGCCACTGTACTTCCTTTGTCTTGAAATAAAAAGATACTTGTCCATGTGTTTTAACTCCTTCTGACATTGCGCCAATTTTACTAAGCACTGTGTAGCCAGAAGAGTCCACCTTTCATGCTTGTACATCTTATATGCATCAACAAGTAGCGGTTCCGCACGGTTAAATTCTCTTCGGGAACTACAAAACAAGTTACAATATTGTAAAGCATCCATTGACCACACCACAATATAGTCCAACTAAATAAAGGCCCAACTATTCATTCGCCCACAAGAAAAATGCAAGTGCAGGCTTGGTGTGGGCAAGTTTGCATGTTATGCTCACAGAGATTGTTATATTTTAAGAGTAACTTAGTTAAAGGCCCACCTTCACCCAAAATGCTGTGCGCGCTGTGATCTCTTTCTGTGCTGAATTTCGTGTGAATTTCTGTGCTTGAATGCGTGCAACCAATCAGATCATGAATATGAACAAAGTAGCATTTCAAAATAAAAACAAACGACCGCAACGTCTTTTGGGTGAAGGTGGGCCTTTAATGGTCTGAATAAACATTCCCTCCCCATCAACCCAAGAAGGAACTTGTTTTTTTAGTTATTAAATGAAGAGTCTGTTTTAGACGGGGGCGTTTCTTAGTCTCCCGAACTCGTGGCATGACACACCTACAGGAATGCTGGTACTTATTTGAGATGATAGTCCTTCACAAACTGAAAAAGCAATGACGTGACTAACAGAGCTCGAGGTAGTCCCTGTACTCGAACTCTACATACAGTCTTTTGATTAAACGTTGTCATTGATCGGTCTCATCCCTACGCGACCAGACCGAAAAGGATTATGGAGAGAAATCAATTCACATTCAATAGCTGCATATACTATCAAACACGTCTTAAGTTCGCCGTGCGGTTTCTGTTTTGCCGAGATATGCCTCGAGCATACAGTGAAGACCTACGGTGGCGAGCGGTTTGGATGACACAAGTTCTCGGGATGAAAACTGAAGAGGTAGCAATTTACTTGTCGATATCTCCTCGCTCTATAAAGCGGTTTATCTCGGCAAAATAAAAACCGCACGGCGAACTCAAGACGTGTTTGATAATATATGCAGCTATTGAATGTGAATTGATTTCTCTCCATAATCCTTTTCGGTCTGGTCGCGTAGGGATGAGACTGATCAGTGACAACGTTTGATCAAAGGACTGTATACATTAGCAGTCATGATAAACATGCACTTACGAGTAAAACTGAGCCAGGTCCACGCCCAGCACCTTGGCAGCTCTGTATCGTCCAATGTTTTTATAGATTGAAATTGCGAGCTCTGTTAATTCCTGCCAAAAATGAAATTGTTAAGGTGAAATTTAGAACGGAGAAATATATAGTTTCAGGCTAGATGACAACCATATATAAACAGTAGACTAGAGACTTAATTGTGGTTAGTGTGTATATATAGAGCTGTTTTCAATTTAGTATCGAAAGTAATTACACAATTGCTTTAGTTTTGCATTGCTAGGCTTTGTGATTGGCTAAAAAATATCCCGCCACTTTCTCGACCAATCAGAAGTAAAACCAAAACCAATCGTGACTTGCTCGCACGCGTTTTCCCGCGCTTGGCGCCGCCGACATGTAATTGCTTCGAGCTCTGATTGGTTCATTGGATTGTTTACGACTTCTGTGATTGGTCAGAGTAATTACTTTCGTTTTGGTTTTACTACACTCAATTGAAAACCGCTCTATGATAACTCATTACAATAACCAGCCGTGTAAAACTGTTAATGATACTCATTACAGGTGTTATTAATCATATTGTGCATTTTTGTAGTTGATAAAGTTGAAATAAAGGTTGGGATAAAAAATAAAGTTAAAGTCAAATGGACTATGGTTAACTATAGCTAGTCTGTGTGCTGGCAAACCGATTGTATAGTAAAATGGACTGACTGATTGTGAGTTAGTGTAGTTGTTGTTCCGGGTGAGGACAGTCCTTTGGTGACTAATACATGGGATTTCAACAGCCTTACAAGAGATCCTCTTGACGATGCATGGGATTTCAACAGCCTTAGAAGAGATCCTCTTCCATTTGAATGTGACGATGCACTGGATTTCAACAACCTCAGAAGAGATCCTCTTCCATTTGAATGTGACGATGCACTGGATTTCAACAGCCTTAGAAGAGATCCTCTTCCATTTGAATGTGACGATGCATGGGATTTCAACAGCCTTAGAAGAGATCCTCTTCCATTTGAATGTGACGATGCATGGGATTTCAACAGCCTTAGAAGAGATCCTCTTCCATTTGAATGTGACGATGCACTGGATTTCAACAACCTTAGAAGAGATCCTCTTCCATTTGAATGTGACGATGCACTGGATTTCAACAGCCTTAGAAGAGATCCTCTTCCATTTGAATGTGACGATGCACTGGATTTCAACAGCCTTAGAAGAGATCCCCTTCCATTTGAATGTGACGATGCATTGGATTTCAACAGCCTTAGAAGAGATCCTCTTCCATTTGAATGTGACGATGCATGGGATTTCAACAGCCTTAGAAGAGATCCTCTTCCATTTGAATGTGACGATGCATGGAATTTCAACAGCCTTAGAAGAGATCCTCTTCCATTTGAATGTGACGATGCACTGGATATCAACAGCCTTAGAAGAGATCCTCTTCCATTTGAATCTGACGATGCACTGGATTTCAACAACCTTAGAAGAGATCCTCTTCCATTTGAATCTGACGATGCACTGGATTTCAACAACCTTAGAAGAGATCCTCTTCCATTTGAATGTGACGATGCATGGGATTTCAACAGCCTTAGAAGAGATCCTCTTCCATTTGAATGTGACGATGCATGGGATTTCAACAGCCTTAGAAGAGATCCTCTTCCATTTGAATGTGACGATGCATGGAATTTCAACAGCCTTAGAAGAGATCCTCTTCCATTTGAATGTGACGATGCACTGGATTTCAACAGCTTTAGAAGAGATCCTCTTCCATTTGAATGTGACGATGCATGGGATTTCAACAGCCTTAGAAGAGATCCTCTTCCATTTGAATGAGACGATGCACTGGATATCAACAGCCTTAGAAGAGATCCTCTTCCATTTGAATGTGACGATGCATGGGATTTCAACCGCCTTAGAAGAGATCCTCTTCCATTTGAATGAGACGATGCACTGGATTTCAACAGCCTTAGAAGAGATCCTCTTCCATTTGAATGTGACGATGCACTGGATATCAACAGCCTTAGAAGAGATCCTCTTCCATTTGAATGCGACGATGCATGGGATTTCAACAGCCTTAGAAGAGATCCTCTTCCATTTGAATGTGACGATGCATGGGATTTCAACAGCCTTAGAAGAGATCCTCTTCCATTTGAATGTGACGATGCATGGGATTTCAACAGCCTTAGAAGAGATCCTCTTCCATTTGAATGTGACGATGCACTGGATATCAACAGCCTTAGAAGAGATCCTCTTCCATTTGAACGCGACGATGCATGGGATTTCAACAGCCTTAGAAGAGATCCTCTTCCATTTGAATGTGACGATGCATGGGATTTCAACAGCCTTAGAAGAGATCCTCTTCCATTTGAATGTGACGATGCACTGGATATCAACAGCCTTAGAAGAGATCCTCTTCCATTTGAATGTGACGATGCACTGGATTTAAACAGCCTTAGAAGAGATCCTCTTCCATTTGAATGAGACGATGCATGGGATTTCAACAGCCTTAGAAGAGATCCTCTTCCATTTGAATGTGACGATGCATGGGATTTCAACAGCCTTAGAAGAGATCCTCTTCCATTTGAATGTGACGATGCATGGGATTTCAACAGCCTTAGAAGAGATCCTCTTCCATTTGAATGTGACGATGCACTGGATTTCAACAGCCTTAGAAGAGATCCTCTTCCATTTGAATGTGACGATGCATTGGATTTCAACAGCCTTAGAAGAGATCCTCTTCCATTTGAATGTGACGATGCACTGGATTTCAACAGCCTTAAAAGAGATCCTCTTCCATTTGAATCTGACGATGCACTGGATTTCAACAGCCTTAGAAGAGATCCTCTTCCATTTGAATCTGACGATGCACTGGATTTCAACAGCCTTAGAAGAGATCCTCTTCCATTTGAATCTGACGATGCATGGGATTTCAACAGCCTTAGAAGAGATCCTCTTCCATTTGAATGTGACGATGCACTGGATTTCAACAGCCTTAGAAGAGATCCTCTTCCATTTGAATGTCACGATGCATTGGATTTCAACAGCCTTAGAAGAGATCCTCTTCCATTTGAATGTGACGATGCACTGGATTTCAACAGCCTTAAAAGAGATCCTCTTCCATTTGAATCTGACGATGCACTGGATTTCAACAGCCTTAGAAGAGATCCTCTTCCATTTGAATCACTGGATGCACTGCACTGGATTTCAACAGCCTTAGAAGAGATCCTCTTCCATTTGAATGTGACGATGCATGGGATTTCAACAGCCTTAGAAGAGATCCTCTTCCATTTGAATGTGACGATGCACTGGATTTCAACAGCCTTAGAAGAGATCCTCTTCCATTTGAATCTGACGATGCACTGGATTTCAACAACCTTAGAAGAGATCCTCTTTCATTTGAATCTGACGATGCACTGGATTTCAACAACCTTAGAAGAGATCCTCTTCCATTTGAATGTCACGATGCATTGGATTTCAACAACCTTAGAAGAGATCCTCTTCCATTTGAATGTGACGATGCATGGGATTTCAACAGCCTTAGAAGAGATCCTCTTCCATTTGAATGTGACGATGCACTGGATATCAACAGCCTTAGAAGAGATCCTCTTCCATTTGAATCTGACGATGCACTGGATTTCAACAACCTTAGAAGAGATCCTCTTCCATTTGAATCTGACGATGCACTGGATTTCAACAACCTTAGAAGAGATCCTCTTCCATTTGAATGTGACGATGCATGGGATTTCAACAACCTTAGAAGAGATCCTCTTCCATTTGAATGTGACGATGCACTGGATTTCAACAGCCTTAGAAGAGATCCCCTTCCATTTGAATGTGACGATGCACTGGATTTCAACAGCCTTAGAAGAGATCCTCTCCATTTGAATGT
>JAJGOT010000050.1:2190000-2322047 GCA_022457155.1 Cladopsammia gracilis | reverse complement strand
TTCTGCATCTGTAGACAGCCTGAGGGAAATGAGTAAGTGGCATTTTTAGCAATTCTAACCAATATATTAATTGCACTAAAATTAATCAAATATTTATCTTTTCGTACAACAGACTAATGATTTGCTGTGACCAATGTGGAGAATGGTTTCATGTCAATTGCATTGGAATTACTGAAGCTGATGCAGCTACTATGGATGACAATGACACTCCGTACATTTGTAACAAATGTCAACAACAAGGTATGAACAAAACCCAGCATTGATGATTTATTATCATATTTATTCAACAGCAGATGTCTTATTGATTCTTTCAGCCACTTCGGATGATCATCCTGATTCTTTGGCTCCTACGTGGTTTCCAGATGGTCCGTCCTTCCGTTTCTTTCCATACCCTGTGATTGACGATGCGAGGCCTTGGGGACACCAATGCAATGATTGTAGAGGGAAGTGCTCAGGCCACTACGTCACCAGCATTGATGCGTTGTTACAACTGCGCCACAGCGCAAAGGCGATAAGAGCGTTGCCACCATCTGTAATCATTGAAGAAGCGTTCAAGAAAAACAAGAATAGCCCACGAACCTTGCAACCTCTTGCTAGGAAATGCTGCCTGACAGAAGACCAAGTACAGATGTGGTGGGATCACCTGCGGCAGAATACATTGAATAGGGCTAGAGGGGCGGAAAAAGCAAAAGCTACACGCCTAAGAAAAAAGCAACAGCAAAACAACTCAACTTGATCATTTTTTCTTTTTTACTAAAACAAAAATATTTCACTTGGAACCATCACGATCAATTTGACCTCAAAATCCAGGGAAATGAACTCATAAAAACATGGCATCGGGCGAATTGAAACTTTGATCATCACAGAACCTTTGATTTCACAGACGAGTCGTTCGTTTTTTCACGTTTCCTTTCACTTTAATTATTATCAGCACATTTTCCTCTGTGACAGTGACGAAAAATGGCTAAATGAAGTTTAGCATTTTGTGTCCTCTTTCGAATTGAATAAGTTTGCCGAAGCCCTGGAGTCCACAACCGTTCTAAGTATTGCTCTAAGCGTTTGAGCTTTGACTGGCCTGGATTGTTTTATGAATGGCAAATGTAATCTTTGATCTATTTAATCTGTTATTTAATCTATTAGCAGAGCTAATATGGGCGAAAGCTACATGAACGACAAGTATAGATTGGCTTTTAATTTCGTTTTGTTGTCAGTAGATCTTTAATTTTTCCTTAAAAATGAATGTATATGTTTTATTTGTGGATTTGTTCCAGTTGGTTTATAATCTGTTTATTGCATATAGTGAGTTAATACATTATCTGTTTTGTTGGTGCGTCTCTGCGTTTTTGAAAAGGCTTGTCCAATGTGGGCTTGTGTAAATGAAAATTTGTATAAATCGTTACATTAAAAGGTGTGAAACGTTGTAACTAGTTACTTTAATCCCTCCTTGCCCGGACGGTGGGGCATTTGACGCTCTGTGAAGCCCTGCACGGTGGGGCATTTGACCGTATAAACTGCCCACATAGTGGGGCATTTGACAATTTTTTTTTAAAAAAGTCAAATGCCCGGGGGTTTGCCCGGGGGGGGGATGGGCGGTTTTGGAAATGACTGGTACATAACGCAACACACAGCGCGCGGATAATGCTCAAAGATCGAACGGGTATTAGGTCAAATTTGGCTCCTCTGCTCCTAGCCTCCTACGCAGACGTCCTTAGGGCTCGTCACGTAATCTTTCCTCCCCACGAACGTCTGCTGAAACGAGCGGTTAAAAACATAGACCAATCACAGCGCACTTCCAAAGCAAGGAAGTGTGCACTTTGGACCTTGGGAAATTTCACGCGAGACGCGTGGCCTTTCAACGAGTGTGTGAGACGTCATTAAAATCGTGCATTTAAATCCTTATCAACGAGAGGCTATAGACGGCTAAAAGAGTGTAAGATCGGGGTAAGATCCAAGTCTTATGCGATAGTCACGGTCTATATTGGAATAGTGGTATATTGCAATGGTTTTTAACTCTCCTCAGAGTTTATTACGTGTTTCTCGGAGCTAGGCAGTACCTCCATTGTCAGAAGTACGGCGTCATTGCTTCCGGTTTGAAATATTTGAATCTCCAGCATGGTAGCTGTTTTGTAGTTCTTACAGATGCAAGTGGTTACTTTTATACACTCTTTAAGCAAAATTGCAAGCGAAGCAAGCGAAGTCATTTAGTTCTTAGTACTCCTTTCTTAATCCGAGTAACCGCTTGTAACACTTGGATGTACTTGGTGCAGACAAACGGGTCACTCGACGAAAACACACTTACATCTATTTCCACGGCGCTTTCAATAACGCCTGAGATACCGAACTCTTACCGAACACTTGTACTCTCCCAGTAGGAATCAAATGAATACTACAGAGAAAGCAGTTATTTCCGACGATTTTTTTCGGAGTTTCGCCCATACATGAAGCAAGGATTTGGAATCACTTCGCATTCATAAATAAACTTAGCGGTCGAATAAACTGAGTATCACCAATATGCGAGCCAGCGAGCCAGCGAGTCATGCTGCGAGCCAGCGAGTCATGCTGCGAGCCAGCGAGCCATGGCTGCGAGCCAGCGAGTCACACGAACCATGGTTGCGAGCCATGCGAGCCACGTTAAATAACGCCTTGGAGGTTGTGAAAAACAAAGCAAAAGCAATGCGGCACGCAATACGCAATGCACGTACACAGAAAAGCTGCTTTGGAAAAATTGTGACATTAGTGAATTAATAGTTTCATGATTTCCCGCAGACGAGACCCTACTTCAATTTTTTGACTTGATAGAGCAAAACGAACGGTATTAAGGTTTTCTTGTTGCTGCTAGCGTGAAATTCATTTACTTTCCCTGATAGATCCGAGCTTTTGTAACGGCGCGTTCTAGTTTGTAGCCATACTCGCGCTAACCATGGCCACGCGGACTTTAGTTAAATTGCACGTGCTCACAAGAAAGAAAAGTAGGTGTCACCAGATTTTATATTCACGTCAGCATTCAATCATTCTCCGGTTAAACGGCCTAAATTTTCAGATAGCACGCAGCTCTCACAAACCTCTATTTCCATTGGCCTTGTAAAAGACAGCTGCTATTGTTTTTAGAGATAGGGGCAAAACAACTCATTCTAAGAGCTGCGTGGATCCCCTTAATTTTAGCTTCATGCCACTTTAAAGTTTTGAAAATTTCAGGTGGCACCCTGTTTTTTTTAACTTTGCAAAAACTTTTTATCTTAACATGCCGAGTACAATTCCATAATAAAAAATGGGGGTCACTGAGCTCGTTTTTACTTCAGCGCTAGATTAAATCTAGCATTTCATAAAAGGAGCCAGGTCACGGCGATTTTGCTGTTTGTGTTCGAAATTGAGCATTTCCTCATTTTTATGAAATGCTCTTGGAACACCCAGAAGAAAACATAATATGATTCTTTGAAGGGACAACAAACCATAATCAACCGACATATGAGAACTTGAAACAAACTGGCAAGAGTTTTCAAGTTGCAATACACTGAAAGCACGCTTTCTCGTTTGAACAGTGAACAGTGAAGAAGGGGAACAACAGGACTGGGAACGAGTATTGTGTTTTCGCATGCCTCGCACGAATGCCTCGCATGACTCGCTGGCTCGCAGCCATGGCTCGCTGGCTCGCTGGCTCGCATATTGTGCATCCCCGAATAAACTCGACAGGAAATTAATCATCGCCAGGTCTAGGGAGCCTGTTCTAACACAGCTTATGATTGGCTTTTTATTAAACAATGACTTGACGCCGATTGGTCCTCCGGCAATCTGCACGTGATCTCCAGCTGATCTTTGCGAACAAAAGGAATAGAATTTAACCGCTCGTTTCAGCAGACGTTCGTGGGGGAGGAAAGATTGCGTGACGAGCCCTAAGGACGTCTGCGTAGGAGGCTACTCTGCTCCCTGTGGTGACTGCGGACTGCGGACCGCGGTGGCAGCAGTTTAACGTTTGTGACTGCGGACCGCATTAGCAAGATGTGATATGGAATATTTGATCGAGTGGCCGAGTATTCTGAAGTTTAGCCGTTTATTTTTTCACAAATGATCCAACAAAATAGAGGGAGTACTTTCAAGTTCTCCATGTATTAAAAAGCAGAAAGCTTTCCACTAATTTACGCTTTATCGTTGTGTGCAGAAACATTTGTTACAAAGATCAGTTACAATGTAACTGATAATGCGAAAAACCACAGACATGCGGCAACCGGTAGGTTGGAAAGGCAGGAAACGGGGAATTGCGAATACGGAATTAGGAATACGGAATTCGGAATTCGGAATAACATAATGACAACAAACCGACCGACAACAATAGCGACCAGCCCAAACGTTAAACCGAGGCAGTTGCTTACCAGAGTTTACACTGCAAGGGAGGTATAACGAGAAGCTGTGCACAGCTTAAACTACAGTGGCGTCTTTAACCCATTGCAGCATTGATTCCCGAGTGCTTTGAGTGGTTTTTGCGAAAAAAAAAACATAAGCTTCAACTTGGGTCTAAAAAGCAAGACTACACTACATTCCGTTACACTCATTGATTCACTTTTGTTTCGGTGTATATCTACCTTATTATAGAAAAATACATATATTTCCCTGAGCTAACATTGGCATAAACGAAGCAGTCGCTAGACTGTCAAAAATGCCAACGGAGATTTTAGTATAAACAGCGAGCTCCACGCAGCTATAAAGCGTAGCGAATGAAAGCTAAAATTACAGCCTTGACTGAGTCAAACTTCAACTCTCTACAAGTTGAATAGCTTATTAATTAAGCTACAACTCTCTCTGCTAGGACATTCAAGGCCAACAGATCATTTCAGATCCTGTCTGGTATATTTGAGAGAAAAGGTAGAAAAACTCACACCTTTCCTACATACAAATCTACATGCTAATATTAATGACGAGCAGCTTGATATATTAAGTTGTTAAAAAAACCCTCGTGTTACAAGATTTAATGATACATTCACAGATGTCGGCATAGGTCAGCTTACAACAACAAAGGCGATATGACAAATGACAACCTTTTACTATTAAAACAGACGTTTATAACTACTAGCACACGCGAAAACCCGCCACGGATATTTTCCGTCCGATCCGGGAACAAAAATTTTATACCAGATCCAGTTTAATACACGTTTGTTTGTTTGATCGCCCGCGTTAGTGTTAGACCACCAACGTTTTCTATAGTAATTGCACGTTCCTGTGGCATAATCGACAGCAGACAGATTATGCTAAACTGTCCTGTACCATTTCGCAACTTACGTACATTGATGGTCCCCATCGCCATTGACATTCAAGACTTGTGGGCATTGCGGACACCCCTCTGTAACAGACCCGGTGAAATCCGACCCAGTGGACTTTTTTTCCTCCACCCAATGAAAATTTAGCCTTCCTGGTAAGTAGTTATGAAATTGTCCCTTCTAGGGCATATTCCTTGGTACTTTTTTCCCATATTTTTATATTTATTTCTGAGATCTAAAATTTTTGAAATTTTTCAACCCATAATCCCCGTCATTTTCTTGCGAATCCCTGTCATATTTTTTTTTTAAAGGGAGATCAAGACCTGATTATTCCGAGATCTTTTTGTATTATTAGCAAAATTTACGAGTAAATTTCAGTTTTTTTAAAGGTAAATAAACATAAATTATACGGCAGATCTTGATTGTTGGTTCACTTTCTGTTTATTCAAGTGAAATTCAAATCATAGTAATTTTCATCACGTAAATAAAGGGGTTTACTCCATACTCTTTTGTCTTAGTGTAAAGTTAAACACAACTTTTCCTTAAAATAGTCAAAAGGTCTTTATAACACAGAATTAAAGGGGATACGTATACTTCAAATAAATTAAATAAATGTAATAAATTCAAAAAAATCAAGAAATATAATAAAATCTTGAAATGCTTTAAATTCTAAAAAATTATGAGCTCGCCCTTCGGGCTCGCGGGATTCGCAAGAAAATGACGGGGATTATGGGTTGAAAAATTTCAAAAATTTTAGATCTCAGAAATAAATATAAAAATATGGGAAAAAAGTACCAAGGAATATGCCCTAGAAGGGACAATTTCATAACTACTAAGGTGGTGTTGGATGGGAGCGGAAGAAAAAAAAATAATTTAAAAAAAAAAAAATTTAAAAAAAAAATATATTTATATATAATAAAATGATCGCTACGCAAAAACCAATCGCAAAGAAAAACCAAAATCCAAAAAAGATGGATTCAAGAGATATTCTACAAGAAAGATTTCATGCTATTGACTTCTTGTTTGTAGAAGTTTTGGAAAAATTAAAAAAATCTCTAAATTTAGAAAATAAAAAAGAAAGGAAAATAGCAAAAAAAGAATTGAAAGAAATTATTATAAATATAAATTATAAATTGGATCATATTCCAGTTTTGAATTTATATTATAATATGCCTGAAGATATGGAAGATTTAGTAACTTTTGTAATATTTCATTATGCAGGTGAATTATTCAAATATTTTATAAATATTGGAGAAGGAAGTATGACAGTTTTTGAAAACTCAAATGGATATCCAACTTGTAATGAGAAAAAAATTGTTAAGAAATTATTAAATAAATTTTATAAAAAGATTGTGATAAAAAGTGAAGATCAAGATGAAAATAGAGACCACGATGAAGATTATGGAAATTATTATCTTGATACAGAAGAAGTATTTGATTATATTTATGGATAAATTTTAGCCCCAAAATGGGGCTTTTTTTTATGCTGAAATTTATAACTTTTGCGGAAAAAAAAAATAAATAAAGTTAAAAAAAAATATTTATATATAATAAAAAAGGATGTCTTCATCTGATTTAAATAACTTATCATATGATGAACTTATGAAAATAGCAAAAAAGGAAACTAAAGAAAATAGAAAAATTAAAGAAGAACGAAAGAAACAAAAATTGATTGAATATATTAAAAATAAAAAAGAAGAAAATGATAAATTAAAAAAGAAACCAATAAAACTTAAACCTAAATCAAAACCTAAACCAAAGAAAATTAAAACATTTGATGATTATTTTCTTGAATGTATAAAAAATAAAAAGATTCCAAAAGATACTCCAAAATATTTAAAGAAAGCACTTGAAAGAGCAATGAAAGAATACCACGTTGGAATTAAATTTGAAAAATCTGCTCTTGATAATTTTGCTGAAAAATATGTAATTGAAGGAAAACCAAAAATCTTTCCTAAAGATTATTTTAAAGAAAAAGCTTCACAATTAAAAGATTTTCTTAGAAATCATAGAAATATTAAAGTTAGATTTATATTAGTTTGTTTAATGGAAAGAATGGAGCATGAAGATAAAATTAAAGATAAAGCTTATTTTCATTCTGAAACACATATTAATCTTGAAGGTATAGATGCTAAAGAGATTTTAACTAAAATAATTCTAGAAATTCTTAGTAAAATTTTAATTTATCAAAGAAATGGTTCAGGTTGGTATTTTAAAGAGATTTTATCATTAGAAATTCATACTATAAAATATAAACCTTTGAAAGGATCTTCATATATTAAACTTCCTGGTTTTATTTCAAGTAAAAAAGCTATAATAAATTTAGAAAATAAAAAAGATAATAAATGTTTCATGTGGTGTATTTTAAGATATTTACATCCACATGAAAAAGATCCTCAAAGAATTTCAAATTTAAAAAAATACAAAAACGATCTTAATTTTAAAGGTATAGATTTTCCATTTAAATTAACAGATATAAAAAGGTTTGAGAATCAAAACCCGAATCTCCCAGGAATTAATGTTTTTTCAATTAATGAATATAATAAATTTTATCCTTTAAGAATTAATGACAAAGATTGTAATAATACAATAGATTTATTTCTTTATGAAGACACCGGAAAAACACATTATACACTTATTAAAAATTTTTCAAGATTAATCAGTTCACAAGTTAGTAAAAATACTTCAATAAAAAAATATTTTTGTAAAAAATGTTTATCTCATTTTACAAAAGAGGATCTCCTAAAGAAACACATTATATTTTGTTCTAATAATGAGACAGCTGCAGTAAAAATGCCTCCTAAAAACTCATTTTTATTTTTAAAAATTATAATAAAAAATTACCTTTACCTTTTGTTATTTATGCTGATTTTGAATGTTTTACAAAACCAATGAATAATTGTGAACCGGATCCAAATTATTCTTATTCAATGGAATATCAAAAACATGAACCTTGTGGATTTTGTATTTATATTAAATCTTTTGATTTTGATGATAGAGTTGATAGAATATTTAAAATAATCCAATTATTTATACAAAGAAAAAAGAAGATGAAAATATTGCATTAGTTTTTGTAAAAGAATTAAAAAAAATTGCAAAACAAATTAATTTTAGTTTTTATAATTTCCCACAAATGATGATATTTACAGACTCTGATAAAATAGAGTTTAATAAATCAACAAATTGTCATATTTGTGAAAAACCTTTTATTGAAGGAGACTTTAAGAATAAAAAAGTTAGAGATCATTGTCATTTTACTGGTAAGTTTAGAGGAGCTGCTCATAATAATTGTAATATTTTTTGTAAAAAACCTAGAGTACTTCCTGTAATATTTCATAATCTTCAAGGTTATGATTCACATCTTTTTATTAAAGAATTAGCAAAAATGAAAGGAGATTTAACTTTTATTCCTAAAACAGAAGAGAAATATATATCATTTTCTAAGAAAATTAAAGTAGCTGAATTTATGAGAGAAGATGAAAAAATTACAATTAATTTTGAATTACGTTTTATTGATTCATTTAAATTTTTATTAACTTCCCTTTCAGGTCTTGTAAATAATTTGCAACCTGATGATTTTTATTCTATAAAAAGTTATTATGATAAAAATATAGAATTATTAACAAGAAAAGGAGTATATCCTTATGATTATGTAAATTCTTTAGAAAAATTCAAAGAAACACAATTACCACCAAAAGAAGAATTTTATTCAAAATTAAATGATGAAGACATAACTGATGAAGACTACACCCATGCACAAAAGGTTTGGTCACAATTTAATTGTAAAACTATTAAAGATTACCATGATTTATATCTTAAAACAGATGTATTACTTTTAGCTGATGTGTTTGAAAACTTTCGTAAAACTTGTTTGAAGTATTATAATTTAGATCCAGCTCATTATTATACATCTCCTGGATTAGCTTGGGATGCATGTCTTAAAGAAACAGAACAAAGACTTGAATTATTACATGATTATGATATGTTAATGATGTTTGATCAAGGAATTAGAGGTGGTATAACTCATATATCAAAAAGATATTCAGAAGCAAACAATAAATATATGAAAAATTATAATCCAAATGAAGAATCAAAATTTATTACATATCTTGATGCTAATAATCTTTATGGTTGGTCAATGATACAAAAACTTCCAACTCATGGTTTTAAATGGATGAAAGATCTTACAGTAGAAAATGTAATAAAAATATTAGAAAAGAAAATTACAAATATTGGTTATATTTTTGAAGTGGATCTTAAATATCCAAAAAAACTATGGAAAGAACATAATGATTATCCACTTGCTACAGAAAGATTAAAGTTTGGAACAGTAGAGAAACTTGTTGGATCTTTTTACAATAAAAAGAATTATGTAATACATTATAGAAATCTTAGACAATGTTTAGAATTAGGACTTGAACTTGAAAAAGTACACAGAGGAATATCATTTTATCAATCTGAATGGATGAAACCTTATATTGAAAAAAATACAGAATTAAGAAAACAATCTAAAAACTCTTTTGAAAAAGATTTTTTTAAATTAATGAATAATTCTGTATTTGGTAAAACAATTGAAAATATAAGAAAAAGACAAAATATACAATTAGTAAATAATAAGAAAAAGGCTATTAATTTGTCATCAAAACCTAATTTTGATCGATTAACAATATTTGATCAAAAATTAATTGCAGTTCATTTGAAAAAGACAGAAATATATTTTAATAAACCTATTTATGTGGGACAAGCTGTTCTTGATTTGTCAAAATTTCATATGTATGATTTTCATTATAATTATATTAGAGAGAAGTATTCCAATAAAGCTGAATTATTATTCACAGATACAGATTCATTAATGTATGAAATTCATACAGATGATTTTTATTATGATATAAGAAAAAACATCAAAAAAAAGTTTGATACAAGTGATTATCCAGAAAATCATGAATCTGGAATTAAAACTGGAATTAATAAGAAAGTAATAGGAATGTTTAAAGATGAAGCTTGTGGAAAACAAATTACACATTTTGTTGGTCTAAGACCTAAGCTTTATTCTTTTAAAGTTGAAGACATTGAAGTAAAGAAATGTAAAGGAATTAAGAAAAATGTTATTAAAAGGGAAATAACATTTGAAGATTTCAAGAAATGTTTATTCTCAGAAAAAGAAGAAATGAGAACAATGAATATAATCAGAAGTAAAGATCATCAAATTTACTCGATGAAAATGAATAAAGTAGCATTATCTGCAAATGATGATAAAAGACTGATTTGTAAAAATAAAATTAATACTTTAGCTTTGAGAAAATAAAAAAAATAATATTATAAAATAAAATGATTAATTTCACAAAAAAAGATATTTTATTAATATATTTAAGAAGACTTTTTTTAATAGAAGATTTTGATGAAGAAATTAGATATAAAAGGTATAAGAGAGAAAGATTTTATAAAAGAGAAAATTTAAAAAATTTAAAAAAAAATAAAAGATTATAATGTATACAGAAGAAGAGATTAAATTATATTCTTCCATATTAAAATCTTATGAAAAAAGTAAAATTAAAAAAAAGAAAAAAAGAAATATTCCAATATATGAAAAATGCAAACATGAGAATAAAGAAATTATTGATTATGCTGAAGTTTGTTGTGATTGTGGTCTTCAAATTCAAAGAATATTAAATTATGATGTTAATATATCTGATTGGGAAAGATGTTGTTATAGAAAAAAATCAGTATACCAAAGAAAGTATTTTTTTAAGAAAAAGATCAATGAAATACAAAAAACTTTTGATATAAAAAATGATGATATTTCTAAGATTAATGAAATACTTTATAAAATTGATAATGCAAATTTAATTAAGAAAGTAAATACACAATTTGGAAGAAAGAGAATCATTAATATCACTTTTATTATAAAAAAGATTTTAATTATTCTTGGATATAGTAATGTTGATGAATTATTACCACTAAAACTTTCAGAAGAAACAAAAGCTTTTTATGAAGAATGGTGGGAATTAGTTAAAAAAGAAATTATAATATCATAATTTTAATTAAGTTTTGAAATTAAGTTGTAGCAGAAAAAAAAAATAATAATTTAAAAAAAAAAAATATTTATATAAAATAAAAATGAATTCTTCACAAAGCAAATCTGTTAATACGCAATACAAAGCAATTCCTATCACTCTTTTTGGTGTAACATATTTTGATAAAATATTATATGGTAAAATGTTTATGATTGATCTTCATTTTCACAATATATATATTAATTATCGAAGATTTTATGAGTTAAGAAAGAGAGAAATTGAAGATAAAATTATATCAGATAATAGTTTAAAAATAAAAGATATATTAAGATATTTTAAAAAAAGTCAAAAAAGTAATGAAATAGACAAACAAAAAAGAAAATATTTGAATAGAATAAGAAAAGAAATAAAATATATTAGAAAATATTTAATGAAAGAAGAATATAAAAAAAAAAAGTTTTATATTGTATAGAAGGTGATGATATAAAATTCGGAATTTTAAATTATGAAAAGTTAATAGATTTTACATATTCTAATTATTTAAGTTTTAGCATAATTAAAAGTATTATGTTAAGACAAAAAAAATATAGAAAATCATTATATCGTGAAGATATTTATAAATGTCAGGGAAAACTTTCATTGAGAAAAGATAATAAAGAAATAATTAAAGAAATAAGAAAAATTGTTAAAGATTTTAAAAGTTATTTTAAAGAAAAAGATGTTATTATTCATTGGCAAACCGATTATTCTGATTCTGATTCTGATTCTGATTCTGATTCTGCTAGAGTTAGTGTTAGTGATAGTCAAGTTAATTATATTTATTAATAATTATATCCTTTTTTAGGGATTTTTTTTATGCTGAAATTTACAATTAAAAAAAAAATAAAATTTAAAAAAAAAAATAAAATTTAAAAAAAAAATATTTATATATAATAAAATGCAACTAACAAGTTTCGAAAACATTTCTAAAGAAAATCTTATTTTTAACGAAGCCAAACAATATAAAGTCAAGAATTCCAAAATGAAATATCATCGTATTAAAATCGAAACAACTTATCCTAATGGTAAGCAAGGTCCTCTTATAATTGAAACACCTTTACTTTTTAGTTTTGGTGTATCTGAAAGAAAGAATCAAGAATCACAAGAATTAGTTGGATATACAATTCCTGTTTGTTTATGGGAAAAAGATAAAGATCCAACAAAAGAAGAAAAAACTTTTTTTAAAACATTAGAAAATATCCAACAACTTTGTTATAACCATCTTGAAGATACAATTGGTGTTGAAGAATCTCAAAATTTATCTCATATTTTATATTATAAAAAGAAAGAATATACTGATAAAAAAGGAAGAACTAAAACAGTAATTGATGATAGTGTTTCACCAGTTTTATATGCAAAACTTATATATTCAGAAAAATCTAATAAAATTCTATCTTTGTTTAAAACAAAAGGAAATAAAAATGTTGATCCATTTGAATACCTTAATCAATATTGTAAAGTAAAATTAGCTTTAATAATTGAGAGTATTTATATTTCCAAATTAGTAAAATCTATTCAAATTAAAGTTCATGAAGTTTATGTTAGACCATTGAAACCAAGAGAATCATTATTAATGATTAAAGAAGAAAGTGATGACGAAGACAATGAAGAAAATGAAGAAGGTGATTCACAGGATTTGTTTTAGACTGGAAAAAAATTATCAGCCCTCTTTTAAGGGCTTTTTTTTTATGTCGCTTGAAACAATTTTTAATACTACAATAGTATTAAAAATCTTTCAAATCACTCAAAGGAATCCATGAATTAAACTTGTCAGGATATCCACTCCATTTAACTAAAGCTAACTTTTTCTTGGTGTCTCGTTTCAATACTTTCTCAATTCTATATATTTCTTGTTTTGTTTTTTGTAACTCTTTTTCATAAAAAGATCCTTTTACTTCTTCACCCATTAAATCAACAATTTTATAGGTGATAGGTTTTATATTTAATATTTCATTAACCACAAATACTTCCTCTGTCCAGTTAGGAGTATATCCTTTATCAAATACAGGTCTCTTATATTTTGATATACGAACGAAATCTCCAACCTTAAATTTTATTTTTCCAGGTTTCAAATAAATTAAATCTGAATATAAATTAGCATAAACTTTTTCTTCGTTTTCTTTTTTACTAGCTTGAATTGGAGTCATTTTAATACTAGAATGTCTTGTTTTATTATAATCATTAACTAATTTATCAAGGATGTTCCAATAAACAGTATTGTTATTTACACTAAACATCTTAAACATTCTGGTTTTCATTGTTTTATTCCATCTCTCAACAATGCTTGATTTCTCTTCATTCTCTGTATGATATAATTTGATTTTATTCTTTTCAAGGACCTTCTTAAAATGTTTACTGATAAATTCAGAACCTTTATCTGTCCAAAGCATTTTTGGTTTACGTTTACTTTTTTTAAATATATCATCAAATGCTTTACTAACACTTTCAGTCTTTTTGTTTTTCAATGGTTCAATCCATCCATATTTACTAAAAATATCTATTACCATCAGTAAATAATTTATTCCTTTATTCCATTTACTAAACTTTTGCATTTCAACCAAATCTGCAGCCCAGATTTCATCAATCCCATTTGATATTACAGTTCTCTTTGAAAAATTTCTAGTGATTGGTTTATGTAATTCATCGGCTAATTGTTGAGTCCAATCACTATTATTACTCAACGCCGCTTTACGTTTTTTGTCTTCTTTGGTAAACCCAAACCAAGTTTCTGTTTAGTATTTATAATAAATCTCGCTGTTTGACCCCATTTCGGTATTTCACCGTATGGAATCAGATCTAAAGATTTAACCATTTGTCTATCACATTCATTCTTATTTTTTCCCATATCATAACATATATCATGATAAGCAGCAATTTCATCTACTTTATTATATGGTTTAACCATCCATTCTAATACTTCACCTGTTTCAGGATCATATTTTAATTGTTCATTCAAAGGGTTATACGGTCCCATATACTTGTATTCTCCAGGAGTCCAACCACCTTTTGGTTTTGGCAATTTTCCAATGAGTTTATGAATATCTACACTACCTCCTTGAAAGTCTAAATCTTTTCTATTTGTTTTATATTTTAATTTTGGTCTTATTTTAGTACTTAGTTGATCCATCATATCTGAAGTTGTTTTTTGTAAAAATGGTTTTGCGTGGTCTAATGCATAATCTAATGCTTTTTTTGCATGTTTTTATTTCTCATTAATTCACTTGCTCCATATCGTCCCATTTCAACTGTTTTTTTACCTAACCAAGGTAAAGCATGAGTTAAACCTGTTAATGCTAATTCACCAAAGCCTTCTCCTTCTTGTGTTTGTGAAGAAGAAGGCTTAATTAGTTTCCCTGTTTCTTAACAAAACGTGTTTTTTTTTATTCCACAAGAAGCACATTTACAGAAAAACATTAATCTTCCATTTTTTGTTGTTTTATATCCACTAGGTTCTACACAATCAGTTTGTTTTTTTTCTTTCACACAATAAGATTTCATTTTATATTAAGATTATATAAATATAAAATAAAAAAAAATGGAAGAAAGTAGTAGATCTGTATTTATAGAGAATGAAATAAAAAACTTGAATGAAATGATAGAATGCATATTTGATAATATTGTTTATACTAATTTTAATGAAGATAAAAGATTATTAAAGATAATTACTTTAGTTTTGAAAATAAAGAGAAAACTTGGAATATTAAAAGGATTGATAAAGGGAAGTATATATATTTGATTTTTTATAACAATGATTGTTATAAAAAAAGATTATTCAAAGTATTTTTTAATAAATCTTTCATTAAACATAGTATCACTTAAACTGAATGGTTTTAGTATATCATAAAAATCTTTTTTCATTGACCATTGATGAAGAAAATAAAGACAATAATAACCACAAAGAACACTTTTAATATTTTGATATTGACTTGAGTTGTAAATGATAGGTTTACCATTACTTTTAAATTCTTCAGGATAACCCATTCCAAAACTATCAAAATACCATATAAATTTATTATCATGACTTTTCACACAACAAACCCAATGAGTTCCAACGTTTTCATATGAATCAAGATTTATTATACATGGACTATGATTTTTAGACATATTTTCATCTCTTGAATATATACCTTTGAAATTTGGAATTTTTAAGTATTTTATCCATTTCATTAAATCAATATTACTTAATGGTTTGTTTATGAATTTTGGTTTTATAATATTGTTCCGAGAATTGGAATGCTGTTGAATGGACTGTCCTTCCCTAATAAAAGACCTTTTCCTTTTTTCGTAGTTTTTTTTGACTTTTTTTTTCCCATACCAAAAGTATTTTTTCCCCATTGACCTATAAAAGGTGGAGGTGGCTCATACATTCCTATTCTTGGTGCTCCTTTTCCTTTTGGTCTACCTACTCTTGGTGCTCCTTTTCCAGTAATTTTTTTAAAAGCTTCAATAGCAAGAGGTATACCAATACTAGCTAGTAATGTACCTAATAATCCACCAGATTGTTTTTTAGTTGGTTTTATCACTAATTTACCTCCAGATTGAAGAGCGTTTAATATGTCTTGTTTTTGTTTATTTGTAAGTAGATTTTTATTTTCAATGAGTTTTTTTATTTTATCTTGTGGTATTAAAAAACCACCTATTTGACCATTACCACTTATCTTTTTAACAATTTGACTTGCTCCTTCACTTGCTAAACCAGCAAGAGCTGATAATCCAAGTGTTTTAGCTAAAGTTGGTGCAAAAGTACGAGCTAATGGAATAATACTACTAAATAAACTTCCACCCTGTCTCATTACTTTTCTAATTTGTGTTTTTGATATCTTGATGTCTGTTCCTTTTCCTAATGATTTAGCCTTTTTAATTTTGTTAATTTGATTAGTTGTTAATAGTAATTCATCATTTCCACTTGTTTGATTATTTTTTAATCTAAATGTTAAAGGAGTGTTTGTTTTATATGCTTTTGCAAGTTTCTTTTTTTGATTGTCAGATAAATTTATTTTGTATGGATGATAAGTTGTCATTTTAATTTTATTATTAGATTATATAAATTTTTTACATTTTATACAATTACTAATTCATTTCCAATTTTATCAATTTTCACCATTTCTTCATATAAAACTATAGCATGAACATTAAAGTCAGCAGTTGCATTTCTGCTTAATGTATATCTGAATATTAATTGTTTAGGATCTCTAGTGATTTTTTCTGCTTGATATGTAAGATTAAAATATATCAAACCATATAGAGAATTATAATTAGCTAAATTAAGTTGTGTTCCTGTATTATAATCATTTTTCCTCATTGCGTATGACATTACATCATTGAATATTCTTACTTTACCTTCACTATCATATTCTGTTTCTGGATAAAATACTCCATTTCCATATTCTAATCTACAGTTTTGTAGATTAGAATTAGCATCAGCTGTATTCAATTTATAAGTATCCATAAGATAAGGATTATCTTCAGCTTGAACATTATTAGGTGGATTTGTTCTTTTCAAGTAAACAAAAATATGTTTTATATTATCAATACTACTTGATATTTGAAAAAATCCTGATGATTTTGTAGGAGCTGATGATTCATACATTTCCCTTAAATATTTCCATTTTGTTTCTTTCATGAATGAACTAACAAATTTATCATATAAAGAGTCTTTTGGTGTTAATTTTGGTACCCAAAGTAAAAATTTTTTAACAACAACTCTTCCAGCATCAGTACCATTAGCCATATGAATTAATTCATCATCATTTTGAAGTTCAATGTTGAATTGTAATTGCATAGGTACAAGCATTTTATCTTCAAGTTCTTCAAAGAAAGAATATCTATTTAATGGTATAATAGTATTAACAGATTGTATAGCTGCTTGATCATCAACAAATTTTTTAGTTTGTACCTGTCTAGCTTCAAACCCTGCATTAGTATTAGCTGTTGTACCATTAGTATCCAAATACCAGAAACTGTTTTTAGCTACTGATCTACTATAATCATCAGAATATTCTAACAAATTTTTAACAAAAGTAACTTTATGTAAATTATTAGTATCATAAATTATTTTACCTGCAGATTTAAGCATGATATGATTAATTAAACTATGTGAACCATTTAAAACTGTAATTCTATCAGCTGCAGCATAACCAGTACCATCTGCTATTTTTTGTAACTGAAATTCTACTTCAAAATAAGCATTATACCAATCGTAAAATGCTGATCTATCATTAATTGTGAATTTATAACCAGTTTTAACTTGAGATTGACCATTAGCTGGAATTCTAATCACATCATCTAATTGAAATCTTATCATTTCATTTCTTTGTAAATATTCACTTGATCTGAAAGCCATATTTTATTTTATAAGATTATATAATTTTTTATTTTTTTATTTTTATTCCATTACCAGATATTAATCTATTTAATATCATGTCAGTATTTTCTTCTTGTTTTTTAACTGTTTTTGGTGTTGATTGTCTTGTTTGTTTTGTTTTTTTAGGAGTGTTTATTCTCATATTACCTAATTTTTTCATTATTAAATCACCAGATTTTTCAGAAATCTTTTTACCTAATCTTTCTCCAGTATGAGAAATCCCTGCTTCTAATGCTTTTTTAGCCACAGGTTTAGCAAATTTTTTAAAAACAGTTGTCATAACACTTCTAATTGGTTTTAAAATATTATCAACAACCATACCATTACCTTTATGTTTATACATAAATCTACCTAATTTTGGATTATAAAAACGAGAAAATTCGTAAGATTTCATTTTTTATTATTAGATTTATATTATTTTTTTCAACAATAATGAAAAAGATGTATCCGCCCCATTGAGGTTAATTAATCTTCTTTTTCCATCTGTAATGTAAATTCTTATACTATTAATAGTATTTTTATTTACTGGATTATAAGTAATTCTTTTTGGTTCAAGAGTAAAACTAAATGATGGTCTTAAAACAGAAGTGGAAAAACTATAAATAATATCACTATCTTGACCATCTACAAGTGAATCATTAATTAAATCACAATGTATATTTAAAATATCTGTATCTTGACTTAAATTTGGAACTCTAGGACCTACATTTATTTTATCTTTTATAATTTTCTTATCAAATCCTAATAATTCATAAAAATTACTTTGTGTAAAATCCAGTTGATAATTTTCTTTCAATCTTATTGTTACTCTAAAAGTTGTTTCATCAAAAATAATACTAACTGGATATTCATCTTCTTTTCCAGATTGTTTTATTGCAGTTATATGTTTAATAAATGCATTGATATAAACATAATTCCAAACCCCACCTGGAAAACTGATATCATGAAATGTTCTACCATTATCAGAACTGTATCTAATTAATTGATTTTTATAATCAGCATTTATATTAAACCATGTAAAACTCATATTAATAACACGATTAAGACCAATTACATATTGTGCATTGCTATCTAAAACAATTGGTTTACTAAATTTTGTTGTGAAATTTTCAGGTTTGTTACCATTTTCTGTTTTAACAGAATATGATGATAATACTATTTCTCTATCCATTTTATAATAATAATATATTATTGTTTAAAATAATTTTTATAAATCTTTTCATGTTGAGATTTATTTATTACTTTTGTTTTCAAAAGGATGTCTAAAATTGCAATTCCAATATTATACATTTCAATATTTGTATTACCAGCTATAATAGAACCTACAATTAATTCAAGTTTTTTAAGAAGTTCTTTTGGATCATTGTAAAATGTTACATTTCCACCTTTTTTTATTTTAAGTCCTTTACCAGTTTTTTTTAATTCATCTCTTCTTAGTTTAATTATATCACTTTCAATCTCTAACAATTTTCTTTGTCTCATAAGTTCTTCTTTATAAGAATAATCATCTGATTTATTTATTTCTTTTGTTAAATAAGCTTTATCTGTTCCTAATCTTTTCACCATTTTATTATATTTTTCAAGTGCTTCTCCTTTTGATTCTTCAGTAATTTCTTCAATAATAGGTAAATCATATTTTTTAAATATTTCTTTTTTATTTAAAGCTTTTCTTTGTGTTTCTTCCAAATAATCACCAGGATCATAGTCTGGTGGAGAGTCTTCAGGTATTTGTTTTTCTTCTTGTGGTGAAACTTCATCACCAAAATCTTCTGGTATATCATAATTTTCTTCATCAATTAAACCTTCTAAATCCATTTCTTCAAAAACTCGATCTGGATCATCATCTACTTCTGGATAATAATCAATCTCTTTTTTATCTTTCATTTTCTTTTTTGATACTTTGCTTGTTGGTATTGGCACCAAATTACTAATATTTACTTCATCTAATTTTGATGTTATAGGTTTGAACATTTTTTCATAACCTAATTGACTTGTTTCTTCGCCTAATTTTTTCTTTGTTATTCTATCATGAACAAAATTAATTTTATTTCCCAACTCAGATTTTTGTTTAGCAAGTTCTTTCCATTTCAATAAACTCATTTTTATTATTATGATTGTATTATTTTTAAAATTATCTATATTTAAAATAAAATGAAAATACCAAACTATGATCTAGATGATGACTTAATTTCTAATTTTAAGCAATTACATGATTTCATGCCAGATCAAAGTTTTAGAATGCTTATTTGTGGTCCTTCAGGTTCTGGAAAAACAAATGTTTTACTAGATATGATTCTTAGGTTATTATATTATGATAAGATATATTTATATGCTAAAAATTTAGAACAACCAAAATATAAGTATTTATTAAGAAAATTTAAAAAATCAATTAATAAAGAAGCAGGTTATGAAGTTATAGAACCTAGTAATGATGAAATTTTACCAGTTACTGAATTATCAGATGATAACCAAAAAGTAATCATATTTGATGATTTTGTTTGTGAAAAGAATCAAAAACCACTGATTGATTATTTTATTAATGGAAGGCATAAAAATTGTAGTGTTATTTATCTTTCATAAAGTTATTACAAAACACCAAAAGATATACGACTAAATTGTTCTCATTTCTGTATTTATGAATTTCCAAGTAATAATGAAATTTCTATGATATGTCGTGAAAATAATGTTGATAAAAAGAAATATAGATTAGCTACAAAAGATCCTTATTCTTTTTTATATATTGATAAACCAAAGAAAGAAATATTTAAAAATTTTAATGATATTATATAAATCTAATAATAAAAAAAAATGAGTTACTCAAATGGTTTATTATCAGAATCTAGTAATTATAAAACAACTCAAGTACAACCAGGATTACCAGGTGTTGGTTTTAAATTAACTTCTTCAGGCGATTATGATATTCAAAACAAAAAATTAGTAAATGTGGATAATCCAGTAAATTTAAAGGATGCTATTAATTATGGTACTGCTAAAACACACTTTTTAAACTTAGATGGATCAACTCATATGACTGGTGATTTTGATTTAGGAGGAAATAATATAATTCGTCCTGGAGGAATTGATATGAATCGAAAATTAATTACAAATATGGATACAGATATAAATAATGATTTAGCAGCTGTAAATGTGGCTACTTTAAAGAGTTATCATCCTGATGCACCTCCTCATACTCATGAAGTTATTAAAAATATTAATTTGAAAGATCTTTATAATGTTGAACAAAGTAAACCTCAAAATTATAACTATTTAGATAAAAATCAAAATAATTTAATTTCTTATAATGATGCAAATAATATATTCTTAAATCGTAAAGAAGAAAATCCAATGGAAGATCATCTTGATATGAATTATCATGCAATAACTAATGTACAAGCAGCTGGAGAAAATGATGCTTTTCCTTTGAATTATGGGAAAAGTATTTTTTTAACATTAAATGGAGGTAGATATTATGATGCAAAAAATACAAGAATAATAAATTTAACAACTCCAAGAAGTGATAAAGATGCAGCTAATAAAGCATATGTTGATGGAAGAATTAGTGGTATTCCTCATACGCAAAATATAAGTGCAAATATTAATTTGAAAGAACTTTATAATGTTGAACAAAGTAAACAACAAAATTTTAGTTATTTAACACAAAATTATAACAATTTAGTTTCCTATAATGATGTAAAGAATATTTTCTTATCACGTAAAGAAGTCTCTCCAATGGAAAATGATATTGATATTAATAATCATCGAATATTTAATTTATCAAAATTACCTACATTTGATCATGAAGTTGCAAATAAAGAATATGTAGATACTAAATTAAGTAATCCTGCAGATAAAGATCTAAATATGAATAATAAAAAGATTACTAATTTAGCAATTCCTACATATTATAAACATGCAGCTAATAAACAATATGTAGATCAAGAAACTGTAAAAATAAATAATCAAATACATCAATTAGATCTTCATAAATTAAGTAATCCTACAAATATTGATCTAAATATGAATAATAAAAAGATTACTAATTTAGCAACTCCAGTTTCAAGTGAAAAAAATTCTGCAGTAAATGTTTCATATTTAGAAAATTATGTAAATAAATCTCATATCTCAGCATCCTCTCATCCAAAAGATGAATTCAGATATTTAATGGAGAATGTTAATGAAAGTTCATCAGAAAGTAATATTACTGTAACTGGTATTAATGATTTTGCTAGAAGTCCACATATTTTTAACAAAAAAGCTTATGATTTACTTCTTCATATAAATTTTAATCAAAAATATGTTTCCAGAATAAGTTTTAATATGTATAAAATACCAGAAGGAGAATATACTATATGTATAGAATTTTTTCCTGTTACTATGGATAATGTTAGTGTTAATGCTACTTCAACAAGTTTAAATATTGGTCAACAAACAACAAAAATTTTTCAAAAAGAAGGATATACTAGATCTATTATTCATATGCATAAATATAAAATTTCCCCACCTGAATATTTTTTTGTTGATTTACATTGTGATGCATCAAAAACTACACCATTAGTACAAGCACAAGCTTATTTAATTATTTATGGAGTAAAAAATTATGTTAATGATGTTGAATCAAGTGTTTATGATTCTCCTTTTATTTTTGAAAATCAGAAAATGGTGATGGAAACAGATATTAATATGAATAATCATGATATTAGTATTAAAAATCCAACAAAAGATGATCAACCTGTTAGTTTATCTTTTTTGAAATCATTAAGATCTCATTTTTTTATAACTGCTTATTTTGATAAATCAAAATCAAATAACCATCTATTTTTCAATTCAATATCAACTTCTTTATATATACCATTCAATTGTAAATTGGAATCAATAGATTGTTTCTTTACTGAATTACATGTTTCAAGTCGATATTTTTATATAACATTGAAAGTAACTGATAGTAGAAATTCAAAAAGTTTGTCTTCAATTAATGGAAATGATTATCAATATTTTAGAGATATCAATTTTCCATTAACTCGAACAAGTCATTTTTGGATTGCGATTAATAAAAGGGGAACTGATCAAATTGTAAATGTTAACAATATTACATTTACTCTTGTATTCAGTAAAAGTTTATTATAAACATTATAAATAAAAAATGTCAATCACAAGAATAAAATCATTAAGACACAAAAAACAAAAAGATATATTCGAATTCAATCATATTGCTTCAACTTTAAATCCTGAGAAAATCCAACAATTAAAGGATTTATACTCTTTTTATCATAAAAAAAACATGGATATATAAAAACAGTCAAAGTAAATATAAAAAAATAAATTATATTATGAATATTTCGTCTGTGTTACTAGCTTCAGTTGGTGTAATAACAGGTGGAATAACCTTAAACCCTATTATTTTAAGTGTTTTAACTGGAGCTGGAATAATATTAAAAACATATCATGAAATGAAAAATTACAAAGGTAAATTAGACATGGTTAAATTTGGATTTACAACTTATGAAAAAGTATTGACTAATTTACGAACAGCAATGAGAGGTGGTGAATTCGATTATCAGAAATTTATATCTGATATGAAACTTTTAGATCAAGAAATGATAGAATTAACACCTACTTCATCGAAGATTGAAAAGAAATACATTAAAAAGTTTAAGACGTAAGAAATTAAATAAATCCAGACTTGTTTGTAAATCACGCTGTTATTTTAATTACATCCTTTCAAAAACAAAGCAGGTGTTAAACCAAGCATAAATTCTATTTATCATGCAAATCACAAAGTCACAGTCTCACACATTTCGTATAAATTACAAAGTCAGACAGAATATAATTCTCTTCCGAAAATGAAAAGATTCAAAGATCTAAAGAATTTTTTTTACAAATCATTTACGTCTTCTTCACTCGACCAACTCATTGAAAGGATGAATACTATTTCAAAAGCAATAGAATATGAAGAAACCTTACCTTATTGAAGGATTTACACGGCGGCATAATACAAGAATCAACCATCTATTCATCTATCCATATAACTTGATAGTTCACTGGATAAAGCATTACACAGGTATCACAAAGTCATGGATTCGAATCCCGTTCAAGCCTGAATTTTATTCAGGTAGCTTTTTTTCAACCGTGAGGAACACAAATCTCTCTCGTATTTACAAGAAGATTCAACTGAAATTCAGGTAATTAAATATTAAGAAACCATACAGTCTATAGTCATGTGATTACTATTAACCAATCAAAATTGACACATTTTTCATACACATTTGTGTGCTTCATGTGTGTATTTCATACACATTTGTGTAACACATTTGTGTACGGAAAATGTGTCAATTTTGATTGGTTAATAAAAGCCCCATTTAGTAGTTATGAAATTGTCCCTTCTAGGGCATATTCCTTGGTACTTTTTTCCCATATTTTTATATTTATTTCTGAGATCTAAAATTTTTGAAATTTTTCAACCCATAATCCCCGTCATTTTCTTGCGAATCCCGCGAGCCCGAAGGGCGAGCTCATAATTTTTTAGAATTTAAAGCATTTCAAGATTTTATTATATTTCTTGATTTTTTTTGAATTTATTACATTTATTTAATTTATTTGAAGTATAAAACGTATCCCCCTTTAATTCTGTGTTATAAAGACCTTTTGACTATTTTAAGGAAAAGTTGTGTTTAACTTTACACTAAGACAAAAGAGTATGGAGTAAACCCCTTTATTTACGTGATGAAAATTACTATGATTTGAATTTCACTTGAATAAACAGAAAGTGAACCAACAATCAAGATCTGCCGTATAATTTATGTTTATTTACCTTTAAAAAAACTGAAATTTACTCGTAAATTTTGCTAATAATACAAAAAGATCTCGGAAATAATCAGGTCTTGATCTCCCTTTAAAATCTAAAAAATATGACAGGGATTCGCAAGAAAATGACGGGGATTATGGGTTGAAAAATTTCAAAAATTTTAGATCTCAGAAATAAATATAAAAATATGGGAAAAAAGTACCAAGGAATATGCCCTAGAAGGGACAATTTCATAACTACTTCTGGTATCTGGTGAATATTTTGATTTTACCCGGCTATTCTTTTGCTTCCCTTTGTTTGAAAAAGGCAAAACAGCAACATCGACAAAAAAGAATCAGAAACCGATTGTTAAAAAAAAAAGAAAAAGAAAAAGAACACTGCAAAGCGGAATGGACCGTAAATATAAATGGCGGGAAACCCTGACGTTTTTTAACCAACAGGAAGTCGATTTGTTGTTAACACGTGACACTTACCAACGAGTCAAAGATATTCATATTCCTAAACCTTTGTGAATGATTGCAATGATTTGTTGATTCTTTCATTTGCTAGAAAATATGTTAAAAATATTTTCTTCTGAATGAGAGACGGTTGTGTGATACTTATTATGTTTGCTTGTTTTGACATCTCTCTTTTGTAGAATTTACGTCTAAGTTATTACCAAGAAGACGATGTTATAGACAAGATGACTTTAGCGAAAGGTAGGACTCAAACTAAAGTGTATTCAAACAACATTTATCAGTTTAAGTATGTTATAATCGGTTGTAATCATTGTAAAGAGAATTCTGAAACACTTGACAAATAGCGTAAAAGTGTATTAAGCTCCCCCTGTGTAATTGACCATCCCCCTCTCGTCCTTATTTTGTAATTGAGATCTAACATATTAAGTTCCCCCGCCATTCCATTTAGTCATCAGAATCAATGAAAATGTGTGTTCTTTACACGTAGATTTGTTAGAGTACAGCGAGGATAGATCGCCCTGGGAGTCAATTGAGGACAAGATAGATGAAATTAGGTTTGTTTACTGAATAGAGCGTATGCACATGACGTCACGGCGGCCATATTGGTGTACCAAAACAATAGAACGGCGGCCATGTTGGTGTACCAAAACAATCCTGTGGGATTTGAACGCTTTTCTTATGTTAACACTTTCTTTTGTTCCAATAAATTTGCATAGCTGCTTGCCACGTGAGTGCATACGCTCTATACTTCATCATGAGTTGCTATCATAATGGTAATACTTCTTGTGGAAATATCACTGAGCAACTGAATAACAACCCGAGGAACTGGGCGATCAGCAATGTACCATCTGGGAACTATATGGTCAGATCAGTAAATACAGGAAATGAACCTAATTCGCTTCAAGTGTAATGCATGCAGCCGCTTAACTGTAGTTTTGTTGCTCAGGTATTTATTTTCCTATTCTATTTTATTTTTAAAGAAACATTATGCGGAAGATCGTAAAAAGAATCTCTGCCTGATGAAGACAAACAAAATTAATCAAACGGAGCTTGACGCAGCTAAACGTGAGTTACCATGACCCATCTCAGCCATTCAGTTCAGTCAAGGAGTAACTCTTAACCAATGCCATGATATTTGGTCTTCACAGTGGTGTATCTGCATTGCAACTGGGACAAATTCCGTGGATACCTGTTTTCTGACTGGTGTACACTCATAAACTGCTGTACAGCAGGGTTCTATCTAGGGGGGGCTTGAGGGGTGCAAGCTTCCTCTTCAAAAAGCCCAGCTTTGTTATCAGTACAGTATAATTAAGTAAATATATCAAAACAATCATCCAGGTCAGTGTACATTAAGTGAGCATCCCCTCTGAAAGGATACTATATGACAAGAGACATGAAGTACTATAACCTGCTGTAAAGAACTGGCAAATCGCCACTGTTGAGTTCACCTACAATCATAGACAAAAGTGTTGGGAAGATTAGTAGTTTTCACTATTATTCTCTTTCTCTCCCCTCCCCCTGTTACAATGTTGTGTATAACGGGACATGTTTAGTGCGTAATTGTTCGCTGAGATCCCAACATTGGAAAGGGGGGTAGGCGGGGGGGACTCAGAAATTTAACTAATTATTTCTGTTTTATTTAAGGAGAACATTGAATGTTATTCCCCACTGATGCTGTTCATTTTCACAACCTTCCCAACTACTTTTGTCTGTAATTGTAGTTACGATGAATATGTATAAATAGTTGTGCAATAAGATGCTGGCAATTAGTGGCTTTAATTGCAACATTGTCCAAGCGTTATCACGAGTAAAAAATAAAGTGAAATACTTCTGTGACATTGTGTAATCATTGTGTCCTTAAATGCACTACATTATTCATTGAAAACAAAACTCCCTGGAGAGCGTTTTCAAAAAGGCCCCTTTTCGGTGGTCGAAGAAGGCAGTCGTAAGCGTGGACGAAAGGCCACAAAAGAGCAAAAAATTGCGTTTTTAATTGAACACAGCATTAATGTAGACCGAAACCTTTTCATGTAAACACGCCATACTCGACTAGTGTGGACGCCATTTTCAAATAATACTCGACTGGTGTGGATGCTTCAGTGTATTTGAAGTCGGGCAGTTAAAGGGACACTATCCCGGCTGACTAATGCGCTTTCATGCTTATGACCATCAGAGCTTCCTATAAGCTCTTAAAATATGCAGGAAAAAAATCGCCAAAAGTGATGAACGTAAAGAAATAACGACCAAACAAGTCAAAATTCCACAAGAATGACAATTTTGATTTCTTGACCGCCTGTCACGAAATAACATTTCATGAACTGTAATCCACTTCAATCCTTGCAATCCTGCACGTTATCAACAAACTACTGCTTCTGTTTTGCTCTTTAGAATCTTTTTATTCAGTTAAATTGTATTTTTGGTGGTATTTTGGTGATATAACGTGGGGATACAACAACCAAAATTTTGTTATTTTGGCGGACCAGTGTCCCTTTAATTACGTGAAAATATGGCATTTACACCATTGGATTCAAATTTTGCAGCTTTGCTCATAATAGTGGAGCTCTCGCGGGCCGAAGGCCAGCTGCGTAGCCCCATACTCATAGAACCTATGCTCGTCATTTTTCATGGTCATGAATGTTTCGCGGGCGCGTCCAGTGCCCACCTCCATCCGCCGTTGGGCGGGGCTAGCTCGCGGGCGCGTATGACGTCGCAAAACATGCGCGTACAGCGTCATGTAACATCCGGGATCTTAGCAATTTTGAAACCAAAGCGAGGCTTTGTTTTTTCGCGCGGTTTCACGGCCGAATGTCACATCAGCTGGGAAAACACTTTGTTTTGCTGTGTTTACTAAGCGGCGAAAACCGTTTCAATTAAAGTCATTACTTTCCTGCATTTTTTCGCGGTCTGCTACTCAATACAGGGATACTAATTAAGGGATACTCAGAAGCCGCTATAGTGGAAAAAGAAGAGCTTTCAGGGATAAAATCTTGCCTCGAGGAACTTCCTACGTTTTTATCAATGTGGGAGCATTGTCACTTCGGGTTTCAGAACTAAAGAAGCGGAGATTTAACGAATTTCCAAGCAGTAGAGGGACTTAAAGGTAAAACAAAATACATTTTTTGATGAGAATTTATGTTGATGTTAATCTGTGATTGACTTTTTCTTTGTGTTCTCGCTAGTTTTGGAGAATTGTTTGTAAAACGTGCTCAAATTCAGTCGTTTTGATTTCTGTCATGGAAGACAGTTCGGCCTTGATGGCTATAAATTGTTCGCGTCTTGCTTTCACAGTCAAACCGGATGTTCTTTTGATGGCAACTTTGCAAACTTCCGCCGCAACATTGGTATTTTGATTGACAGTTTGCTTCGAGCAAGTTGGAAGTTGTGCGAGCAAGTTGCAACTTTTTGAGCAAGTTCCTATTTCAAACTTGCGGTCAGTTGCCGGATTTCTGAATTGAAAGTAATAGGTTTGGTTACCTTGCAGTATTCCACAAACTAGCTACAAACTCTACGATGTCTGGAGTAGAAACTGTTCATTCCTACCAGCCAGGTTTACCGGGAAAATACGTCTCGTACGTGTTGTCAAAATCTGTTTACAATATTGGATACAGTTTGCCTTGATAATCCAACAATGCGTGCGATTTGTTCTTTTTTTACACCAGACGACCATTATTTTCTCTCCTTTCTCAACCGAGGTGGTATTATTGCGATGTACGTGAGCCACGATTGAAGAAGGACGTGTTTCACAAAATTCGCAATTTGCAACTGATAACAGGTTTGAAATAGGAACTTGCTCGCGTAACTTCCAACTTGCTCGAAGCATACTGTCAATCAAAATACCAATGTTGCGGCGGAAGTTTGCAAAGTTGCCCTCAAAAGAACATCCGGTTTGACTGTAAACATTTTTCAAAAGAAGATTGTGTTGGTTTGTTCATTCATTACATAGGTTGAAAAGCCATTTTATGTAAACAAAACAAGACTTGGATTTTATAGTTCTAACTTCACTCGCGTGGCCTTATGCAAATAATTATGTTTGTGTATTTTGTGCAATTTTGATTTCCAAATCAGTTTCTCGGACAATTGTTGATAAGCAACAGGTGTATTTTATTTGGAAATTAGTCGTACTAGTTATTCTAGACGGAAAAAATGTTGTTTTTATGAACATTTGGACGGTGTAAATGTACTGTGCAGACGGTCGCGTAATTCTGTTTTTGCTAAAATTATAAAATTGCGCGGCCGTCAATCTTAATTCTTGTGCTTCCGACCTTTCACATCAGTTAAGTTTACAATCGGGTTTCTGTTCAGAGAGCGACGTTGTTAGGCTCAGTCTATCTATATATTAGTTACTTTGTACGTCTTGGAGTCATCAGTGGGATGTAATAAAGTCATTTATTTCTTTTTCTTAACAATCCCCTTGATAGTATCGACAATCTGATCAACTTTTGGGTTGGCGCTCAACTCCAGCGTTTCACTCACATGGAAAATTCTTTTTGATAATCGGTCGTACAACCACTGATCGGGCCTCCAACCATAATGAACAGCGATAACACGATCAACTACTTCTTCCTGCTCAAGAAAAGCTTTGACGATGCTGCCATCGAACACTACGTATTCAGCGTCAAAATCAAAACCTCCATCTTGGAGATGCTTCTCGCTGTCTTGCGTGTACACAAGCACGACACATGTGCTTTGGAACAGCTCATCCTCGAGAGTGGAATCGTCTGCCAGGGCGTCACGCGCGGTAATGATACTCACTAACGATCCCAGCTTTACCTGTAGGAAGTCTTTTAGCTCCTGGCTGCGATGCTGGTCCGCTTGCGTGTAAAGAAACAAAACGGTGGACATCACCTTTGATCTTGAAGAGAAAGAGAAAATAAACGAAGACAGGAATAAGTATGGGAGGGTTCATTGGTTACAATGGAACAGTAATATTCTCAGTAACTTTAACTGACTATGGAAACCTATTCACACTCCGGTATTTGTAATCATATTCTCAGTAACTTTAAGTGACTGTGGAAACCTGTTCACACTCCGGTATTTGTAATATTCTCAGCAACTTTAACTGACTATGGAAACCTGTTCACACTTCGGTATTTGTAGGCCACTTAGCTCTTGAGGACTTTACTCCTTAAGAATAGAGGAGGAGCTGATGGTTCATAATTATATTCCAGTATAAAAATAAAGAAAACCCATTTGCGTCAAATAAATTTTAGGAAATGTTCGTACTTAACCAATCAGAAAAGCAGAAGACAATAGCTAATAATTTTGCTTCTTTGATGAAGTTCCCCAAATACAATATCTTTTAAAAATTGCATGTTGTGCGATTGGGTCTCAAATATATTTGAAACCTTAAAAAAATTAGACAAAATGCATCTTGATCTTTAAACTTTTTTTTATCGGTTTTTGAGTCTAGGCCAATGAGATCACTAGTTGTAACAATGAAACAAGTTGACGTTCATCGTGCATTGCCGTTCAGCACTTTCCTTCTTAACCTCAAGTGACGATACATGAACAACCTCGTCCCCAGGACCCTTTCAACTCTTTCACTCCCAGAGTCAATTATGGAGGGGAAAAAAATATAATAGGGAAAAACGACGGAAAACAAATGTACACTGACTAGAGAATGAAGTTTCCCGAAATTTCGGACGGTCAAGATGGAGATACGGAAAGTCGTTACAATATTTTTAGTCTAGGAGCCAAGTCTGAAAAGAGGCCTAGAAAATGAATTTCGTTGCACCCCCGTGCTATATTTGTCTGAATAGCAAAAAATGATAGAGCATTATCTAAGGAATGCAGAATGACATCTTTTATTGATAGGCCAGCGGGACATCACCCCGATATCAGGCATTTTTTACCGGGTACCTTTTCGCCGCACTGGCGCACTTCGCTAATTAATATACAAATTTAAATTTTGCAATGGAGTTTCAAATAATTGCAAAGTGTACAATATTTGGTCCAAATAAGCCAAACTTGGACATAACATCAAACATACGTCATATTTTGATTTATGAGTGTTTTGAAATGTGTCTTTTGAAACTGTTCCAAGGAGACAAGATTATTCCAGTGAATAGCGGAGTTACAGCAATTTTCTAGCTAGGCTTCACTAATGGAAAGACTTACGGATTTTTTTCCCATTTTGTCGACTGAAATGTCCTTTTTAATCGTTTTCAAGCTTCAAATCCCCGAGAACTTTTCAAGACACACCACTGCTGATTTTTAGTTCCCGTTTTGGTCACACATGTAAACCAGAACTTCCCCGAAAAGATTGCAGTAACCACAGCTCCTGCAAGAGCAGGCAGAAACAATACAGATAGAAAGAATCAGCTTGACTATTTTTTTGGTTTGAATGCATTGCAATATCCTGTTTCCATAGTTTTCTTTAGAATATAAACTTGGAAGCGAATTAGAAATGCATTCAAATTCGGTTCAAATCTAAATCAATTGGTGTTAAGTTCAGCTTCAGGTCCAGTTTTAAAGCGTGAATTTAGTCTATATGTACATCCTTGTTAACTTTCTTCTTCTATAAACGTATAAATGCGCCATCATTCTTTCGACAAACAAATGTTTTATGTCCGGTTGTTTGTCGTCGACCGTTGTTTCTCATATAAAACTGAATTCAGGTCAACTCAGTGTCTGCAGTTTTAAACAAGTTAACCAGGAGTGGAAAGTCTGGCTTATCACTAAACGGAGAGGACTGAGCCAGTGCGACGCGACGATAAGTATACAACAGTGCATCATGTCATGATTGTTCGTTACTCAAAGACATCATGGACATCAGTACTGCATATGGACAACGCATGCCAAGACTGTGGTGTTGTTTCAAGGGAAACAATACCGGCCGAAACAAAAGCAGCATTATCTGCCGATCATTCCTATAAAAGGGTACCTCTGCGAAGTCAGTCAGCTGTGAAGCCTGTGGTCGTGTTCAGCACAGTCTTGGACGACGGAAAACAGTGGTGTTGTACAGAGAGAAGATCAGGCAGCAATGCTCTGAGTGACTAGGTGATCCTCTCCGATCCGTCCATCCGAATTGACTTCACTTGGATCCTTTGTCGTCTAAACAGCAAAGCATGTTTCATAGCGGCCCTCTGCGTCAACGTGATCACCAGCCCCTCCCAAACTGGAGTGCATGCGCACGTTTAATGGCAGAATGTCCTCTCAGTCTCCACCAGTCACATCTATTGGATAGCGGCCCATGATAAACGCTTCAGCTATAGATTACAGTACCATATATACGTTAATGATCTGACGAATGCCCAGAACATGATGGTCAGCACATAACAGAAACACAGCGTCATTACCTTTGTCTAGGTCATTTACGCTAAAGCCTAGGAAATATACTGTTATGCGTTTGGAACTGAGGCGTTCACGTTGCGCTAAATTAACTTGCTGACTTGCTTTGAAGAAAGTGGACTGTATGACATCGTGCTGGAGTCCGGAATCTAAGGCAGTCACCCGGCTTTGGTACTCCTTCCAGGGTCGGATGAGAATCCTCAGGGCCAAGTGCGTAAGCCCGCACAGCTGCAGGTGTTGCCGAGGACATGCCCGGGTGATGTAATCCTTGTTTTCCTTTATGGCTTCCGACACGAGGTTACTAACAACTATGGCTGCATAAGTGCATCGAAAATTTGAGAAGGGAAACCACGCTATCGGCAGATTGGGACCGCCTTTCTTCCAGGTTTGGACAGACAGGGGTTTGGACAAACCGCATATCATAACAGGAAGACGAGGGGGGATAGTTGGCATTTCCACAAATTCTGCTGCACTCAATAGGTATTTCTTACAAGCCACGAAGGGACTGAAGTTAATGCTGCCACCAAACACTGTGCGACGTCGAGGAAGGAGGACTCAGAAAAATTAGGGATAAGATGGATGTCCAGAAAGTAAACCCCTTTCATCTGGTTTGGGAAAACAAGTAACCAGCTACATTCCTCAATATTGTGACTAGCTTAGTGATGCCTACTGAGAAAGCAGACTAACTTACAGGCACCAAACAGACGAGAGCAGCCTGAGTGTAAGAATTCGCATCCGGGAGGCTTCCCAGCGATGCCATTGATTTTTGGGATAAAATCACATTGGCTAATGTGATGACGATCGCGTCTTTGTCCAAGAAGGGCAGAATATGAACAGCAGAAGAAAGGGAAGTTATCATGCCGACATAAGCTGGTTTGGTCGTTTATTAGCCTACTTTAGTATAGGCAAGGCTCCCTAGAAGTGAGCTGAAAGCGGCCTTAATCTTCGGTGGCATGGGATCACAATTTCTGAAGTCAGCTCAATGAAATATTTTTGAAGAAGCTGTTTAGAGCAGTCACAGCGAGACTTAGCCAGGAGAATTATTCAAAGCAGCCAACATTCCAGCAAAGGAGGAGAAAGAGAATGGCGAGGAGTGAGCAGTTCGCTTGAAATCCATATCAACTCTGACAAGACTCCAATCCCGAAGCACTGGGTCAAATAAATTAGTAATGCTGTGGACAGGACGTCAATAGTGCATTTTCTTTTCTATACATGATGTGCGATGGCAAAGTAGTCCATGATCCGACCTGGGAAAAGGGTTATTGATCGCTGGAAGCTTCTGCGACCAAACCAATGCAGGTGAAGAAGTGTAACCATAAGACTTCCTTGACAGTCTTGTCAGAGCTTCAGAATGACGGACCACGAATAGGCAGATACAAGAATCCTTCTATATGTTAAGCAGGCTTCAGAAACTTGTAGAAGGATCGTCATCCAGTCCCCTGACACAGATTTCGCAGTGTTTTTCGTGTACTTCTTTACATCTCTGCCATGCAACGAGCTGTCATTAAAGACCAATACATACAATACAAGTTTCTGTTCTCTACACCAGTGACAGTTTTGATAGAACCGCCACAGCAGACCTTGCAAGATACTGGATGTTCTGTCACAAACAGGAAAACAACAAAAGTCTTCCTTTCAGAAGCTATAGTCTGTTACAACATATTAGGACGGCATTGATGACGAAAAATCCCGCACCGACGGGTCTTTTAAAGCTGAAAATCCGGCTGTAAATTCAACCGTTCAGCATGCAAGAAAGACGACTATGTGTCAATGCAAGGCAAACTGCATACTCTGCACAGAAGCTTGCTTGTGTATGAACAACGAAACCTGTCAGAACACTCTCTGCTTAGAGGAGACCAGTGATGCCTAGGTAACGATTAGAAAATTTCATAAAAGTGGTGCTTGTTTTTGAGGAATAAGAGTTTGACGTTTAGTTGGGATTTTTGGCACTTATGATTACACACAAGTATTGTTTAAGAAGTACTTCATATTTGACTGTTATTTGTCATTTTCATGTTACAGTCAACTCTCTCTAAGCGGACACCTCTCTATGGCGGACACCTCTTTAAGGCGGACAGAAAATTTAGTCGCTGGCGAATTTCACTTGTTTCTCTGTAACTGAACTCTCTTTAAGGCGGACATCTCTCTAAGGCGGACAGCGGACACATTTTTCAACATGTTGGTTCAAAAAACCTCTCAAAGCGGACACCGGATGTTTATGAAATTTTATAACAGGTCCAAAATTCCGAAAAATTAGCGCAATCTGATAACAGTGGTTTTAATAAAATATACCAGACCTTACAATACAATAATTAAATCTTGAAGTCAATCCAATCTTAAGTCACTTTTCCCGTCAGTTATACAACAACTCATTTGCACTGACTACATTGTACACTGCAATTAAAGTAATAAAGCACTGGATTCAGTTTTGATGTTCGGGTATCAGGTTACATGAACTGTCTCTAAGGCGGATACCTCTCCAAGGCGGACAGTAAATGGTACCGAGGGTGTCCGCCTTAGAGAGTGTTGACTGTACTCTATATGTAACAGAATTATGTGTGTGTTATGGGGAACTTTTATAGATGAGGACACTTTGTGATGCCCCCTTCTGCGTGCAATCCTGGACATTACTTACTCTTCCAGGAGCTATGGTTATTGCAATAACTATAGGATTAAGTACAATAGTTTTCATGTGTGACCAATACGAGAAAGCGGAAACGACTGTGGCGTGTCTTGAAGCATTCCGACCAAACTTTGAGGTTTGACGCTTGGAAATAGTAACAAAGAACGTCTATTTTAAGCAGATTAAGATATAAAAACACTTAAGTAGACAAAATGTGATAAAATCGTGCTTCAGATTTCTGGCAGACAACATTTCCTAAAATCATTTTCGATTTGAAACATGGAAAATTGATGTAATTCTACGAACTGAATTAATTGCGTCTCGTAGCAACAGTTTCCATGGAAACAACTTTGATATATGCTTTAATCTAAGAATGATTACTGTTTACTGCTGTGTCCAAGGTTGGAGAATTTGGACGAAATTTTTCTATACCTTACATTTATTTGAAACTCCATGGCAGAATTAAAATTTGCATAATTAACAAAGCGGGACTAAAAGGTACCCGGTAGAAAATGCCCGATATCGAAGTGATGTCCCGCTGGCCCAGCAATAAAAAATGTCATTCCGTATTCCTCTCATATTGTGCTATCATTTTGTGCTATTCAGATAAATATAGCAGGGGGGTGCAACGAATCGACATTTTTTCGGAGCTGGCTCCTAGACTATTTATATAGAAAACAAATTGTGAAACGGCTATAATTTTAAATTTTAAATTCATAGCCTGTATCATGCATATATCATATTGAAACCATTTCACAATTTTAAACTATATAAAATATTGTAACGACTTTCCGTATCTCCATTAAATCTCCTGAAGAAGGACAACTTGACTGTACGAAATATCGGGAATCCTCATTCTCTAGTTGTATATTTTTTCTTCGCGGTTTTTCCCAATTACAGTGTATAGTTTTTATTCCAGGTACTTTTTAAAAAGAGCAAGATTTCGATTGTGGTCGTTTTAATATAATTTTCAACGCAAATTATGGAGACGTGTCGTGTGGTTCTAACATTTCAGTCCGTCGAAAAATCCTTTGGCGTGACCATTCAAACGAAACCAATTCGGCAGTACTTTTCCATGGTACCATTTGTTTTTCAATAATAGGGCCATTTATACGAGACCAAATAAGTCGCGACTTACATAAGTCGCGACTTACAGAAGACGCGAACCACTCGTATAAATGATACAAAAATGTGTTCGCATCTTATTTAGGTCGCGACTTATGCAAGCCTCACTCGTATAAATGGTCTAGTTCGCGTCTTCTGTAAGTCGCGACTTATGCAAGTCGCGACTTATTTGGTCTCGTATAAATGGCCCTATTATACAAAATGAAATTTGGGAGTTTTCTTGAATTTTGATTTTTGGCACTATTGGCAGTTCCCGGGGTGGGGGGTACTTAACAAAGTTTTGTACGGGGATGCTCCACCCTGAGGTCCAGGCGATGACATGTATTTGACATGAATTTGTAGTTGTATTTTTTTGTGTGTGCGACCCCTGCCCTGGTAGCTACAATTAAATTAGCTATTGAATAAAGCTTGTCATGATTAGCTAATGGTTTACTCCCAATCCAATTTGGTGACCGTTATGTACAGGTAAAAAATAATGAAATTAATTGTGGATTCGGGAAGTCTAAAGGGTGACCGCGTCCGTTATATAGGTGACCGCTATATACAGGCAAACTTTACAATCAATATAAGGGGATAGGTACTGAGGGGATCTGTTCTCTTAAATCATTTTCTCATGTTTAACCTTAAATAAAGAATTTTGTGCATTGATTTTAGCCTGTTCCGGGAGCTCAGATAGTGGAGAGGGCGCAAAGGAGCGTCGTGAAGGGAAAATTACGATGGGAGCAAAAATAAAGAAGAGGGGATTGGGAAAAAAGTATTTTCTTTATTTTCTACCGCTTCGCAATTTTCCTTTGCGCCGTTTCTTTGCGCACTCCCCACCACTGATCTAAGGGCCCGATTATATGAGCCGGGCTGGCCCGGTTAGCCGAGATGGCCCATTTTGCCGAGATAACTTTCAGCCCGGTATTACATAAAGCGAGCCAGCTGAAAGTCTGAAAGCGGCTTCTGAGTAACCCTTAATTAGTATCCCTGTCTTGAGTAGCAAACCGCGAAAAAATGTAAGGAATAGCGACTTTACTTCTCTGCTAAACACTGACCAGCGAAAGATCCAAACTTTTTAACATGTTCTCCGAGCTGACGGCTGTGTAGCCGCGCGAAAAACAAAGCCTCAAAGATCCCGGACGTTGATGACGTCGTACACGCATGTTTTGCAAAGTCATACGAGCCCGCGAGCTAGCCCAAAGCGTACGGCGTACGGCGGCGGGCACACAACGCTCCCGCGAAACATTCCGCTAGCGATGACCATGAAAAATGACGGGCATGGGCTCTATGAGTATGGGACTGCGCAGCCGGGCCTTCGGTCCGGCGAGTGCTCCGCTAAAAAATCGTAAAAAATATAACTTATCATTTTCGTTCAAACGAACTGCATTTTTATGACTACTATGGTTGAGGCTTTTAAACCACAACTTATCAGAGAAATTTAATTTTTAAACCAAAATCTTTGGCTGCTTGTTAGAGGATAGAGAGACAGTCTCTTAAGCGCTATAAAGACAATATAACACCGCCATGAACAGAACATGATCTATACTAGGAGTAATCGGAGATTAGGGTAGTGCGTTCGGCGGTTGAAAGGGGGCATTTTGTTTTTTGATTATTGGGATAAATGAATATGTCTATGGCATATTGTCAAATTAAGGGCTATTGTGTACAGTGAAACCTGTATTTACTCTGTGTATGAAGACGGTAGGGAAACTTTGGTAGCAGAAAAACAAATTACATCACTGGAAAAGTTGAAAATTTACATGGACATGTAAATCCAATTTACAAAATGTAAATCTTGATTTACATGATTTGTAAATTGTAATTAACATATTAAGGATTTGTAAAAAACAATTTACATGTTATTTACATGTTTCAATAGATCATGTAAATGTACTGTAAATAGTGATTAACAGGGTCGTTTTCTGGGATTATAATTTGAAGAACATGTAAATAACATGTAAATTTTTTTAGGTAGATTTACAGTATCTTCGTTTGTAAATAACATGTAAATGTTTGGAATTATCCTGTAAATAACATGTAAATGTCTTTACCACAAATGGGGCTGTTGAAACCCTGTAAATTAAATTTACATGTTTTATTGGATCATGTAAATGTACCGTAAATAGTGATTTAAGTAAGTGAGAAAAGGAGGGCTATTGAAACTGTGTACTGTGGAGTCTCAGTATCGAACTTCTGGATAACTAGAACTAAAGGCTGTTTCCCCTGCTTCACTCTATTGTAATTATTCGTTACCCCCAATAACTTGAAGGTCCATGCAGGTCCTCTTTCCAGATCGAATTGGAATTTAGAATGTTGGTTTTTTAGGACAGGGGAAAACCGTAGTACCTCTCGGAGCAAGGAGAGAACCAGCAACAAACTCAACCCACATATGACGCCGGGACCGAGGATCGAATCCGGGCCACATTGGTGGGAGGCGAGTTCTCTCACCACTACACCACCCCTGCTCCCCTAAAAACCATACAATCGGATTTCATCGAAACTTCCAACTTTTATCGATGGTAACTTCTTTACTATGTATAGCTTAAAATGCACTTATTGAGAACTACATATTTATGGAATCCATATATGTAAAAACCATGTAATTGTAAAAGGCAGACGCTAGAAACTGTGTAACAATGAATCATGTAACCCTTTAAAAGTCGTGTAAATGAAAATAGCGAGACCAGGAGCAGATTGATAAACACATGGGATAAATGCCTGTAAAAGAAGCGCTTGAGCGTGCACTCGGGCCGGCATATTGTTGATTGCCGGCGTCATTCGGGAAATAAAACTGCAACAACAGACAGAGCCAACGTCAAGATTACTTAGCGTTCGGTAGTGGTAGAATAGCTTAACGAATAATAAAAGTACGAATAATTTATTTGAAAATGATGTCGCGCATGTGACGGGTGACGCGTGACACGCGACAGAATTCTCATGGAAAACAAGGCGGTCCCCTTATTGAAATTGTTCCAGCACTGATAAAGTAAAAACTAAAATAATAAAATAGGCCAACTTTAAATTGCGAAGAGTGATTCGTAGAAGTCTGAAAAGTTGCGTATTCTATTCCAAATGTTCAGGTTCAGTGGGTTGAGTAAATGGCTGATATGTCGTCAGCACCTGAAAACGTTTACCCTTTACGAGGATCCTGATCGATCCTGGGGTTTTTCAGTTATTCTAGGAGCGAAATTCCATAAGCAGAAGCAAGATTCTCCTCAGCCGACTCCTTGAAAACGGGGAAGTTAATTCTTCAAAATCTTTAGGGCGTATGAAAGGGTACAATCTATGTCCTTATACATGACGCATCTACCTCGGATTAATATAAGGCCGCTGACCCGAAGGCAGCGAAGGCGAGATATTTCAACGGTCAATGGCGGTCGAATTTGACTTCTGGCGAGGCTTCGGGCCTTAAAACGGTTTTATTCAGTGGAAATCTCAATACAAAACGCCGTAAAAGAATGAAGAAGAACCCACGCATCTTTGCAGGTATGTTTTACCGCTGGGTAGCGTTTCGATTTAATTTGTACAGTCAACCATGCGTGCATTTCTGGCATGATCTGCTTGTAACTCAAATGTGCACAATGTTTGTTCAGATTCAATTGATTTTCGAAATGCTAAATGCTCAAATCAGTCTAGTTTCATAAAATTGGTGGGATATTTCACTTTAAACTGTCACAACTTGATAGAAAATGAATCGAAACAGATCTGAGAAATACACATGGTACATTTTATAGAGGGTTACAAGAACACATGTCAATACATGAACGCTCGTTGATATTTACAATAAGTTTATACCTGCAAAGCTTTACAAAACATGAAGGGGGCTTGTTCTCATGGCGGTTGCCTTTACTTGGAAATACCTTGAATGCTTCAAGCTGTTTGTAAGCTTATATGTACATGTATAACTGATAAAATATTTAAATCATTAAAACAACAACATTAAGTTTAAATTAAGCTTAAATGTGCAGATTGTATTGTGACTGGTCAGTATAAATATGTACTTATTGACTAAGTGGGAGGGCCGGATGGGAAAATATTTGTATTTGTATTGCAGATTGTATTGTGACTGGTCAGTATAAATATGTACTTATTGACTACAGTACCGCTCAAATGTAAGTTACCACCTCTCGTCTCGTTTCTCGCGAGACGAGATTCTCGTCTCGCGATACGAGAATCTCGTCTCGCGATACGAGAATCGCGTCTCGAGAGAATCAGTGAAGCGGATATTTTGGAATACATTACGATCAATTATCTCGCGAGAAAACGACAAAGTTAGTGCAAACACTTGCTTAAAATTGCACACTTTAATCCCAGATTATTTTTAGTTCAAAGCGCATTGAATTTGCATGTTTTGTGCGTGTGAGTGAATTGAACTTGATAGGCTTTTGAATCCAAAAACTGCCATCACAAATGGAAAACTTGAATGGAAGTTATGTTAAAAATCGGAAAACACGACGTGAGTGAAAGCGCTTGATTTGCACGGCTTTATAAATATAGCAACAAACCCCGCTGCGATCGATCGAACTTTGTAAATGTGCGTTGTTTACAAACACCGTCATGAATTAGTCACGGTTCTTTTTTGCTCCTTGGCCATCTTCACTTTCATAACATTCGATTATCGATTATCAACACACGTTTTATTCAAAACTACAGTTTTATTCAACAATGAAACTAAAAGTTAAACTAAACTAAGTTTTATTCAACAAGTTTCCCGAAAATGTTTCGACCTTTGACAGTATGCAAATATGAGCGCTTTTGGAAGTCCAAAGATGTCCCGTGGGAATGCACTGTCTGCTCATTCCAAGTCTGAGATTATTCTCGCTTTTAAAAAGCGGGATAATTTTTCTCTTTCACCGCCCTCATCTTCATTCACCATGTTCCTTTTTTCCGGGAAAAAACTTTGATAAGAAACACGTTATTCACGTGATGAATTTAGTCGGTGAAAGTCGAAACGCAAACAAACGAAATTTGATACTCGTGCCTTTGACAACGTGACACAACTTGTGACTTGCGACTTGCGACCAACCAGCTAAGCGTGTTGCAAAGAACTTGAAAGAAAGCAAGGTCTAGAATCATGCCGAAAAAACTCACAACTTCAAAGTCTACTGATATCATAATTAATAACAACTGTCGAAGGCAGAGTATTTTACTGTTTCAATTGTAACTTTATAAGTGTTGTGGAATCCACGATATTCAATGGAAGTCAATGCGGCCACGCCGACAAATTGGCGCCCGCTTCTACATGTATGTTTACTAAAATGAAAATTTGCTCGCACTAAGTAAACGAGAAATACTCGGCACATCATGGAAATTTTTATCATTAAAGATTGTGCCTTTTACTTCCAAAGATACATAATAGCGGGAAAAGCGTCACCTACTCCGAACGGCAGTGTTACAATCAATGACAAGCGCAGAGTTCGGGAAGCGAACTGATCGGCCCGTACAGCTGGCGACGCCGGGTAGCGATCGGCAAATTTTAATATACATGTAACTGGCATGTTTGAAGACGCTGAAAGCCATGAACGTTATGTTTTCGATTTAAAACATAAAACTTAACACCATTCGTATGAATACGATTTTTGAGGCCTCGTAGATTTGAAAATTTGAAGACTATAATCTTAATGCACGCACTACGCAACAGAGTTCGGCAAGTGAAGCATAGTCAAAGCGGAGTTTCATCGCGTTCATGTTGCTACAGGGTGTTTTACAATAGGCTATTAAAATCTTGCGAGAAGTTAAGACGGTGAAACTTACAGTTTTTAAAGCTTCTCGCGATACAAGTGTCTCGTCTCTCGATACGAGAATCGCGTCTCGCGATACGAGAATCTCGTCTCGCGAGACGAGAATCGCGTCTCGCGAGACGGTGGTAACTTACCTTTGAGCGGTACTGTAAGTGGGAGGGCCGGATGGGAAAATATTTGGCTCGAGGTCATGGCGTGCGAGGTCCGTGCGCCATGACCGAGAGCCAAATATTTTCCCATCCGGCCCGACCTAACTTAGTCAATAAGCATTTTATCATATGACCAATTTGGAGACAAAATTACTTGGAATTTTAATGCGCGCGGACGTCCGCTTTTGTAGTAGGGCCATACGCCTTTTTCCGGCCTCGCTCGCCCAAATGCGTACGGCCCTCATACGGGACTTTCATCAATGGTTTTGCAAAGGAAAGGTTCGCAGGGCTGTACGGGTCATATGATAATATAGGTTATTCAGCGAAAAGTTGTGTAATATGCTCTGTATTTTTACATGTCAGGTGAGAAAAAATAAAAGCCGACAAGTTAAAATGCCCAGCCCCATTACACAACTTTCTGCTGATTAAATTGTTTGTTATACATGTACATGTTATTATATAGTTTACAGATTATTACTACTATGCAGCAATCATCTTTTCCAAAATCTAAGTTTTTGAAAAAAATTACTGTTTACCCTAGCCTATGGTCAGACAAGTGTAATAAATAAAGGTTATTCAGCGTGAAGCTGTGTAATATGGCTGAGTATTTTTACAAGGCTTAAAAAAATCAAAACTGACGAGTAAAAATACCCAGCTGTTACTCAACTTTTTGCTGAATAAGTTCATTATTTTTAGATGTAAATAGTTCGTAATTTAATAAATAGATGCAAATAGTTCGTAATGTAATATAGTGCACGACCCCACGAGCTTTCTAGCTTTAATACCCATCGTGCTTAAAGTGCCCCTGCGATCAAATTTTATAATTGTTTTTTATTTCATTTTTCGAAAGGAAATATTGTAATTACTGACCAGTCCGAACCGTTTTTCAATCTGATCACGGGAAAGCGGTTTTTTATGACTGTACTTTTCTCGTTTTCACGGCGGCCATTACATTTGCATGTTCCAGTAGTTTCAAAAGAAGCCAGAGAAAGTGACGTCAAAGACTCGCTGGCTTAAAATTGCAGCGTGTGAATACAGCTTCTTTAGTATGCAAAACACGAGTTTGGCAATCTGAAAGCTCAAAATTCCCGTGCTGCATACTAAATAAGCTGTATTCACACACTGCAATTTTAAGCCAGTGAGTCTTTGACGTCACTTTCTCTGGCTTCTCTTGAAACTACTGGAACATGCAAATGTAATGGCGGCCGTGAAAATGAGTAAAGTACAATCGAATAAAACCGCTTTCCCGCGATCAGATTGAAAAACGGTTTGGACTGGGCAGTAATTACAATATTTTCTTTCAAAAAATGAAATAAAAACAATTATAAAATTTGATCGTAGGGGCACTTTAAATAACAGTTACTTACTTATTATACAACAGTAACATCCTAAAACTAAGTTTTTGAAACTGCTTTACCTAACGCATGGTCAGAAGAGTGTAATAACGTGTCATATTTGAACTCAATTTGATGCGTATTTGCACTCTGATTGCTATGTCAAATAATAACTTGGCATATTTGACTTGTTTTGCTGCTAATTCTTGCCATCAAATGCTATGTTGTGTTATAAATCAAAGTCATTATAGACTTAAGATTTTGGACTCCAGACTGAGTATAAAATGCTGACTATATTAATATACAGTTGTAAGACCAAAACTATTTTTTAGTGCCTACAGCGGTGTGCAGCTATAATTACAGATTAAATATGTTCACAGTTATCCTGTGTGATTGTGAAAAATAGAATACATCTACTTGAAGGCTTGCATCTGTAGTAGGACAGTTTTACAGCAGATTGCTTGATAGATTAAGTCATAAATTAGGATCAAGTGACAGTTTTGGTCTCAGTCTGCATTTTATACCCACTGCACTTGATACAAATGTACCTAATATGCACTTATGCCAGTCTGTAATCTGCAGTCTGAATTTTAAAACATCCAAGATTGTAACTTGGTTGATCACCTAAAGACAGTAATCTTACATAAAAATAACCAGTTGGTCTTGATGAGTAAGAGTGGGATTGACTTGAGTTGTACATCGTACTATGGAGTATTAAAGTTAAAAATTATTGGTCGCCTCTCTGCACATTATTCAAAATGAATGTTTATACACTGTAATTGTGAATGGATTGTATCATTCTTTTCAAACTCCCAATGTGAAATCAAATATTCTAATTCAGTTAAAACAAAAAAGGTTAAGTAATAAATAACCAAATGTACAGCTGTAAATGTAACTGTACAGAGAGGTGAGGGTGTTTTTCTTATACATGTACGGCGGTGTAGGTTACATTGTGACTTGAAATTTTTAGTATCAATATGAAGTGCAAGCTAGGTAATGTAGGATTCAAAGAAATTCTCTTTTCACTGTATTATATGTATTGTTGTTCATGGTATTTTAGAGTGTGAATATGCATCAAGACAAAAGCAAAATTTATGCTTTACAGTGTTCTGTCTTCAAACTACAATGTACATGTACACTGAAAGGAGGATATTACTGTCTTCCTAGCATGCTTTGGATAAAATTCAGGTGAATGACTTCCGCTTTTGTTGGTCACAGCAAAATATACAGTGAGATGGAATAAAACTGAATGATTCATGCTCATACCATAGAAAATTCAGAAAATTGTGAGAAAAACGAAGATTGATTTTGAACTAAAAATAACATAACCATAAACAAACACAGCAGGACAGTTGTGTGCTGAGTAGTTGAGCTGAGTAGCTGTTGTTTTATATTTTTACTAGCTGGAATTATTTCACCGGCTCTGTTCACCAGTGTTAGGTTCAATAAGTCAAAGCAAGCAAATATACAGATATTTCTTCTAATTAAGCCAGCATTGTTTTGAAATTTAACCAGCCTTTAAAAATATTCTGTAAAGGTAAACAGAATAAATAGGTTAACATTTCTTTTGAAATATTATACAGTCGAACCTCCCGTAAGCGGCCACCCAAAATGTCAAGCCTAGGTGGTCGCTTACGGGAGGTGGTCGCTTACATGTACAAGAGTGCAGACAAAATTGGGTCAAAATTTTGCCTTATTACCATATGGTAACTGCAGAGACTTATCCCATGTGCCAATACCCATCTAAACCCATGTCATAACGTTTAGTAGTTACAAGTCAGTTTTCATTCTTAAGACGATGTTCATGTATATTATTTACATCAACCATACCCATCTTATTCACTGGTAATATGAGGATGATATACAATTTAATGCAGCAGTGATATGGGAGTATGCTTCATATTTTCTCATTTTTTTTTCACATTAGAAATGGCATCATTCAAAGAGATTCAAGGAGAGCTTTTTATGGTGAGAGAATAATTGATGTTATATGTCCATGTACATGTACATGTTAAGGCTGTTTTCTAACAGGAGCCTGGTAGCAATTAGGCACCCAAGTAACTGACATGGGCACCAACATGTTAATATTTGTCTTAATATTTTATAATTTGTTAATATTTTGCTGCAGCACCAAACATTATTCAAATGGGAACCTTAGGTCTGATCTAAAATCAGCAATTTAGTTGACTACTGTATGGAATAACATAACTTGGTTTTGTTTTGTTTTTTTTTTTTCTTTTTGACCTAGACATGATTAATTTACCCTGCCAAACATTTGTGGTATAATCTGATAAACTGCAGCTAATTGTATGGCACATTGTGTATTTTCTTGAGTTAATGTTGAACATGGTCTTTGTTTAAAACTTGGTCTTGTTAACTCTTGTTAAATTTGTTAAATTTGTTAAATTTGAACCAGGTGTTTATTCAGGGACCAGCATTTTATTCATTGTCCCTTGGTGACTGATTTTTTTATCAGTTCCTAATTCTCAGAAACTCATGACTGTGTTTTATTGATATTCTCTGGGAAAATTGGATTGTGATCACTGTGTTAATACTATACCTTTGATCCAAGACCAATTAAAGTCCATTTCTTGTTACTGGTCAGGATTTTCCATACATACCTTAAAAATCCTGGTTATACAATGTAAGGCTATGTTCACACTTGGTGCCCGAGCACGGTGCCCGAGTATGATTATCGCTGGGCACTAATGTGAACACCCTTTTTTTTCGAGTACCCAAGCCAGAATTCGGGCACGGGACTCGGGCACTAAAGTGGGTACTGGTTCCCAGTGTGCACGTGTTTTACGTTAGTTGCGAGGCACTACACCCGCAAACCACTGCTTTGCGTACCCACAATTCCCTTGTACACTCAGAATGTGAACATGTTAATATCTTGGGTACCCAGTGTCTGAACACAGCACCATTTTGTGCGGGTACCCAGGCACTAGTGCTCGGCACCAAGTGTGAACATAGCCTAAGCCCACCCAGTTATAGGCCCACAAAATTCTTCGAGTTATAACCCCTTCTGAATGTAAGCTTCCACATCTCCTCCAAAACAATTCTTTACATCAAGAACATAAACTGACTGAAATAATTGGACAGTATAGCATCGCAACATTTTGTGCTTACCATCCATTAAATTCTTACAAATTTGTATCACGAAACCGGTCTAGCTGCTGTGTGCTGCCCACTTTTCTTTTGATAAAAAAATGGATGCGAAGGGCAGTTGCCTTAGTTATCAGGCAGACTACTACAAGACAGACTTCTGCTCACTGCAGCTGTTTTTTTGTTTTGTTTCGCAGGCTTCAAGAGCAAGAGCATCCCCATGGCCAAACTCTGGCAGAAAACATACCAAAGCTGTAGTCAATGTACACTGTACAGTGTACATGTAGCTTTTTGAAAGGAACAATGCAAAACAGAAACAAATAATTCTAAAAAAATGATCAGTTACTGTGCCATATAGGATCTACTAAAAGTAGGATATGAGTTATATAGTCAGGCATAAAATGCCAGTTTTTATGACAAAAGACTATGCCATAGTCATCTGCCATTGTGTTTGCATGTAAATGCTGACCTTATTGGTGTGGAAATGACAAAATTCAATGAAAATATATTTTGACAAATTCTTCTGAAAACTTGCTTGAATATTATTTAGTCATGGGCAGAAAAATACCCACTTATGTTCTGGCCAAACTGACTGGCAAGTATATGTCTAGATGCAAGTTGTTCCAAATTGTAAACAAGCCATTTCAATGTACATGATAACTTGCAGTGGTTGACTAAGTGATATTAGAGAACTTAAGATCTACAATGAATGAGACAACGACAACGTCTATAGACCGCAGGAGGACTGGTCCGAGGACATCGGTTTTGGTGGGAAAATGAAATCTTAAGATGTGGCCGGCAGGTAGACGACAACTTATTTTGACTTGGCTTGTTAAAAACGTCTCGCTCAAGATGAGATTAGCCATGGATTAAACTTTATTAACAACGAATAATTTCCAGTTTTGTTTGACCTGTTTGAGTCCAAAAATCTTGATTTTTCCCCATGGAGAATATTAAAAGTTCATGCTGTATGAAATGGCCGAGTCTGAGTGTTTTGCCGAGTTCCCGGCACATTAGTATATCATGTTCGGAATTGCATACAAAGTTTGGTCCCCCAAAAATAAACACAATACACAATTAATTACAAGAGTTGGCAAAAAACAATGTATTTGGCTGTGAGTCTAAATAACCACATCTGCAAAAAAGTAACAAAATGAAACGGTTCACTGCTGAAGATTCAATATATTTTTACATATTACAGAGACGTAAATTCCAGAGTACAAGTGATTAAATTCTTCTATTCAAGGCTTGTGGCCAGCTGCTTGCAGTCATGAATAATTTTTTTTCGATCCAGTTGTTTTGACTGTAAGGGCAAGTTTTAAAGATAAAAATACATTTACGACTTACTGGTTCGCCTTTTCCTCGTCTTGCCACCAGTTAGTAAACAACACGAAAGCACACATGGTATACAGTCAAATTTTTAATCCAATTCGCTGGCTTCGTAAAATAGACAAGCAAAAATGAAACTCCTTTGCACGACAATGTGAAACTACTGGCTTGGTCGTTGTAGACGAGAGGACGACGACAGAATTCGTGGGAAAATTGCGTGAATCTCACTTCTGGTCGTCGTCCATGTTGTCGTCGTGGATCTTAAGTTACCTATTAAAAGCTTGCGTCAACTAGAATCTATGCTTGATTGAATTGGACAAAAGGTATTGATGCAACTTATTTTTTATGTCGACTTGTCTTTCCATTTGGCCAGGGCTACAGATGTTCATGATGTTTTTTTCAACAAGTGAAAGATAATTAACATAATTTATAGTCTTAGGAGAGGACCACTACTGGTGACGTTGGCATCCTCAATAAAGATTATTATTATCATTGTCATGTATGCATTTAAAGTGACTTGCCTTGCCTTGCAAGTTCCGGTTAAAACTGTAAAGTTGTAGTCATGTTTGTGGCATGGAATATTTTATGTGACAAAAGGAACCAGCATTAAATTGAAACAAATTGCATTGCTAGACTGACAGTTGTACTTCTCTAAACAGTAAGGTCTTCAAATTATGGTATGGTGTTGCAAAAATGCTTTTCAGTTGAAGACACAGCATTGAATTTACATGTTATTTACAGGGTCTCGATAGCCCCCCTTTTTCAATTTACATGTTATTTACATGGTCTTGACAGCCCCCCTTTTTCAATTTACATGTTATTTACAGGGTCTTGATAGCCCCCCTTTTTCAATTAACATGTTATTTACATGGTCTTGACAGCCCCCCTTTTTCAATTTACATGTTATTTACAGGGTCTTGATAGCCCCCTTTTTCAATTTACATGTTATTTACATGGTCTTGATAGCCCCCCTTTTTCAATTTACATGTTATTTACAGGGTATTGATAGCCCCCCTTTTTCAATTTACATGGTCTTGATAGCCCCTCTTTTTCAATTTACATGTTATTTACATGGTCTTGACAGCCCCCTTTTTCAATTAACATGTTATTTACAGGGTCTTGATAGCCCCCCTTTTTCAATTTACATGTTATTTACATGGTCTTGATAGCCCCCCTTTTTCAATTTACATGTTATTTACATGGTCTTGATAGCCCCCCTTTTTCAATTTACATGTTATTTACATGGTCTTGCTAGCCCCCCTTTTTCAATTTACATGTTATTTACATGGTCTTGATAGCCCCCCTTTTTCAATTTACATGTTATTTACATGGTCTTGATAGCCCCCCTTTTTCAATTTACATGTTATTTACATGGTCTTGATAGCCCCCCTTTTTCAATTTACATGTTATTTACATGGTCTTGATAGCCCCCCTTTTTCAATTTACATGTTATTTACATGGTCTTGATAGCCCCCCTTTTTCAATTTACATGTTATTTACATGGTCTTGACAGCCCCCCTTTTTCAATTTACATGGTATTGATAGCCCCCCTTTTTCAATTTACATGTTATTTACAGGGTCTTCATAACCTCTGTTTCCTAATTTACATGCTATTTACAGTCTCTCTTTTTAAATTTACATGCTGTGTACAAAGTCGCCTTTTCCAATTTACATGTTATTTACATGGTCTCTGTTCCTATACCTTCAAAATTTACAGCCTATTCACTATAATTTACATGTTTCAGCTCTAATATTTACATGTTATTTACATGATTATTGATAACATGTAAATGTCCAAATAGTCTGTAAATTATCGTTTACAGTCTATTTTCAGTGATTTACATGTTATTTACATGTTATTTACATAGTATGTAAATTTTCAACTTTTCCAGTGCATGATCCTTTGAAGTTTGTTGTAGTTGTCGGTAAAGAAAAGTGCTTGGCGGTCCCTTGGGAAAAGTGGAAAAAGTGCACCAAATTTGCATATGACAAAACGGTAATCACGCTGGCGAAAGCGAAATTCGCAAGTATTTATATAAACAGACTATGCGCTTCTACAAATTCTCCGTTTTCTTTGTAGTTTCGCTCGCCAAATTAAGATTAAGCTTTTCCAAACTCTCAGCCCTCATTTCCAAGTTTTCCACCGCGCTAAAAAAATCACAGAAAGTTTGGAGTGTCTCCGGGAATAAATAAGGCCCAGTTCAAACGTCGAACTTCACATGTGCCGAACCTAATGCAAATTAGCAAGAACAATAGATTTTGCTCATTTGCATTAGGTTCGGCACATGTGAAGTTTGACGTTTGAACTGGGCCTAAGCCGCGTTTGGTTTCGCGAGCGTTCCATCGATCCATCAGCATAATCTCCATCAAAGTGAGAAAAACATTCGTCGCTTGATTCTTACTCGTTTTCTGGCTTGAATCTCGCCCGTGTCCGGCCATAAATTTTCGAACGAGATAGCTTGAATATGGTCCGATTCAAGCTCAGTCAAGCCATCCGATTGTCACGGCGGTACACATGTCTCCCTCTGTTCTTGCTCAATTCTCGTTTGTTTGTCTCGTTCGTGTCAGCCGAATCATCGCCATAATTTGATTCTCGCTGATTATCATATTTTATATGTTTTAGGACACACTAAGCGTGTTGTGCCAGCGTGTTGTGAGCGTGTAGTTCGTGCGTCCTTCTGCTTCGAAAGCAGAAGGACGCACGAAAAGCACATGGAAATACAGAATTTGAGCAAAGATGAGATGAATGACCTTCAGCAATCTTTTAGTCGGCAATCTTTTGAAGGATGAGATGAATGAACTCGCCACGTGAGTTAGTTCGTCAAAGTGAGGCAAAACGTAAGCAAGCGCCTCAAAGCGAGGCAAATGTGTGTCGACGAACCAAAGCAATCTCGAAAAAACTTCCCTTATCAGTTGCACAGGAAACCCAATAATGCACAGATTAGGAGTTGCGTTCTCGTTCCTCGAACGCAATGACCTTGCCGGTAGTAGCACGTTTTCAACATCTGAAAACACGTTACTTCCTTCAGCTTAAAGAGGCAAATTTCTGAAATGTAATGTTGCTTCGAAACACAGGGAAAAAGAGGATATCTTCTCAACACTCTTACTTGTCTCCGATGAATAAAACAAAAGAAAAATTGCTTTGAGGTTCAGTGCTGAATAATCAATTCCTTCTCTTTTGTTTCCCTAAGCCTTGGAGTCAAGTTAGAATTTTAATATATAGAAATTGGCCAATTTGATTATTAAACTGTCGGAGGGCCACGACAAATTGTCGCCTTTTTGTGACTGATTAAAGTTTAATTAAACTTCAAACGGTGTCAGAAACGGTGACTACAAAAGTTAAACAAAAAAATAAAGAAATATTTATATGATAACTTAACTGTTTGACCATTAAAGGCTTAAAACAATATAATACCTTTTCATAAATGAATAATTATGTCTAACCTAAGTTAAATATTTGGAATCTATGGACTAATTATCACCTGCGAGATCATAAAAACAGCTTCTGTCTTTATATTCATAATTATCTCTTGTGCTAGTTAGTTTTGGCGGAACCTCACGGACGGACTATCACCATATATCTCTCAGGTACCTAGTAAACTAAACCTATCTTGTAATAGCACGTAATAATTTAAAAATAATTCTTGTAATTCTTAAGCCCTGGCCAAACAAGAACGAGAATTGACGAGAGTTCAAACAGTCTCGCTCTCGTTTGACCTCAAACTCTCATACACTCTCGCCGACTCTCTTATACTCAAAGCAAAACAGAACCAGTATTTTAAGGTTAAAGTGCAGGATTACAAGTATGGAAGCAGATTACAGTTGCATTTTAGTAAAAACTTTGAGTTGTTTAGCTCTTATTGTGTTTACAGTAAAACCCCGCATATAAGAACCTATATTTTGCAAGACAGCCTAAAAAGGTTCTTATATAATTGGTGCTTACTGGGAAATTAGGCTATTTAGGTTCTTAAACAGTTTCTTATTTTCTTAAGAAAAAGAATGTGGTTGTTACTGGAAGAATATTGGTACAGCCTGTTATTTATAGAAAAAATGAATATAATTATGTCTTAATGACTTCAATCTTAAAAAATACAAACATATTCTTGGTTATCTTAACGTTAGAGTGTATCTATACATCTGAAATGACATCGTAAGGGATCTGACTCATTTTCATTGCCTGGTAGAGCTTTTTATTTCATCACTAGATTTAAATTCCTTAGTAGTAAATTATAAAATAAGAACCTTTTCAAATTTTAGGCTCAAACAGGTTCTTACGTAAAGGAGGTTTAAATCGACAATCTTAGCCTAACAGGTTCTTAGAAACCAGGTTCTTTTATGCGGGATTTTACTGTATTGCGTTCGACAAAGGAGAACGCTTCCTATTCTGAAGCAGGAAAAATCGAGCTATTTAATTTTCATGAGGCAGGCGGATGGGCTACCTTTAGGAGGCTCGTGGAAAATGGCAAAATTAAACACCGCTTTGAAAAGTTAAATAAAAGAATAGGTTTTAGGTTGCCTCCGTAAAAGCGGTGCACTGCATTTCGGGTCGAAAAATAGTTTACCCTCATACTTTGCCTATTAAACTATCTGGGGCATGAATAAATGAAACTACTTTAGTTTTTGGAAATGAGTTAAAAATTTTTAGAGCTCACAACAGTCCAAACGGCAAGAGCCTTGAATTTGCGCGTGGCCAGAATCGAAAATTGTATAAATTCACGAGAGATCGCTGCTCACAAACCACGAAATTAACGGAATATTATTCCTACGTTCCTTCAAAGGTCTGAAACGCATGCTAATTTTAATATGTTTTGAATTGAAGGTTCGTGAAAATAAATAAACTCGCACTCGTTTGATCGCTTTTTGAAAACATGCGAAATACCGACGTTCTTTATTTTCAGATTTCACTATTCAAAGTCATAAACACAGAAAGAAACACAGTTGAAACATTTGAAACGCCAAAATGTGGTGAATATAAAATTGTATAAATTCATGAGATCGCTGCTCAAAAACCACGAAATTAACGGAATATTATTCCTACGTTCCTTCAAAGGTCTGAAACGTATGCTATTAAATTTTAATATGTTTTGAATTGAAGGTTCGTGAATATAAATAAACTCGCACTCGTTTGATCGCTTTTTGAAAACATGCGAAATATCGACGTTCTTTATTTTCAGATTTCACTATTCAAAGTCATAAACACAGAAAGGAACACAGTTGAAACATTTGAAACGCCAAAATGTGGTGAATATTAATATTGTTCCAACTTGATTGTCTTCATTGACTCCTAGAGTTTTAGCGAAAACGTTTTTAATTTCTTAGATTTCGCTTTTTTCTATTGAGGATGTCAAAAATAAAATGTGCTGTTTGTCTTAGGTGGAAAATTTGACGATTAAAAACAGGGCGCTGTGATGAACAAAAATTGGAGTGTCACAACCTCTAATAGAACTTGGCAAGCCGAAAACATATTTATTAGAGAACTGGCAAATGAAAGGTAACCAGCTGTGATAGCGATATTCATTTGTGACTAAAAAATGAAGGACGTTTGTGCGATAGGTTTATAAGGTTTGCAAAATTAAGACAAAGTAAATGAAAAAGTGTGACAAGAACAGAGGCACACAAAATTAATGTGACCGGCTGAGAGAAGTGTTTACCCACAGCACTTGATCAACACGGCCATCAAAAAGCTCATGGCCACCAAGGTATCTGACCAACAGCCCTATCCATCGTCACAAGAGAAAACGAACATTGTTAGAGTCATCCTACAGTTTAAAGGGCATGCGTTTCTCGCTCGGGGGGTGGGGGTTCTGGTGGGGTTCTGGGGGAGAGGGGGGGGGGGGGTTGGGTTAGGGTTAGGGTTAGGGTTAGCCATGTTTTAGATCCAGTTTCTTACAAATGGCGTTCAAATTTTTAGCCGGCAAACCAGTCCAGCTCGTGTAGTAAACGTTAAATTTTAATGCCAGCTTTCACAATCAACAAAAACCAAATCTTTGAAGGTAATCACTTTGCACGTAACATAGCTTTTCGTGCCCGAAAGGTTTCCGGGACTTTCGAGAAACGCACGCCACAGAGTTAGCGAACGTTGTGAAACAGCAACTTAGTAATGTAAGTTTAAAAGTGAGAACCACCATCCAACCTGTGTTTGTAAGCCGGAAGCTCAATGAAGATCTCAAGGTGAAAGAAGCTAAGCCCTCTATTGTCAACAACCAATGCGTAGTTTATAGCGGAGCTCTCGCAGGCCGAAGACCCGCTGCGGAGCTCCATACTCATAGAACCTATGCCCGTCATGTCTCATGGTCATGGCTAGCGGAATGTTTCTCGGGAGCGTCGGTACGTGTGCCCGCCGCCCGCCGTTGGTAAGGGCTAGCTCGCGGGCGCGTATGACGTCGCAAAACATGCGCGTATGACGCCACACAACATCCGGGATCTTAGCAATTTTGAAACCAAAACGAGGCTTTGTTTTTCGCGCGGCTACACGGCCGAATGTCGCTTCAGCTGGTCAGTTCGGTAAACACTTTGATGTTTTGCTGTGTTCAGCGGAGTAAACCATTAATTTAAAATTACAGTCGTTATTTCCCTGCATTTTTTCGCGGTTTGCTACTTGAGACAGGGATACTAATTAAAGGATACTCAGAAGCTGCTATAGTGGAAAAAGAAGAGCTTTCAAGGATAAAATCTTGCTTCGAGGAACTTCATACGTTTTAATCAATGCGGGAGCAATGCGGGGAGATGTTTGTCACTTTGGATTTCAGAACTGAAGAAGCGGAGATGTAATGAATTTCTTAAAGGTAAAACAAATTACATTTTTCGATGAAAATTTTTGATATCAATCTGATTGACTTTTTCTTTGTGTTCTTGTTAGTTTTGGAGAATTGTTTATAAAATGGCTCAAGTTCAGCAGTTTCATGATTTCTTTCATCGAAGACAGCTCGGCCTCGATGCGCTATAAATGATTCGCGTTTTGCTTTTAAACATAAACTTATAGAGATTTGAGAAAAAGTTTTCAAAAGAAGATTGTGTTGTCCATTTTTATGTGTTTGTTCATTCATTACATAGGTTGAAAAGCGATTTTATGTAAAGGAAACAAGACTTGGATTTTATAGATCTAACTTTACTCGCGTGGCCTTATGCAAATATCTTTGTGTATTTTTTGCAATTTTGATTGTCAAATCAGTTTCTCGTGCAATTTTTGATAAGCAACAGGTGTATTTTATTCGAAAATTAGTCGTACTAGTTATTCTAGACGGAGAAAAAGTTGTTTTTGTGAACTCTTTTGTACAGTCTAAATGTACTGTGCAGACGGTCGCGTAATTCGGTTTTTGCGAATTGCTAAAATCGAAAAATAGCCCGGTCGTTAATCTTAATTCTTGTGCTTCCGACCTTCCAGCTCAGTTAAGTTTATCATCGGATTTCTGTTCAGAGAGCTGTGCTGTTAGGCCTCAGCCTATCTATATATATCAAGTTTAAATTTAACCTGTGTGATGCAGGGTATGTGGGCTATACGCGTGGTCTCCTGCACGAGCGCGTCGACGGGCACAAAAGAAAGTCGTACTCCACCATTCTCGTTCCCAGAGCTCCACGTTTTTTTTAATTGCGTCTCGTGTAGCTCTGGTAACGGACACATTTTTTGTTTGGCCGTTTAAAAATGAATGTGCAACAAGGTAAAAAATGTTACCGTTCTACGCATAAGGTTTTACTTCCGGTTGAATTTCAAATGTTGACTATAACGACTACATCAACAAAACCAACGTTTCAATTTCAACGCAATCAACGACGAATGTCACCCAGTTTTGTTGTTTGGCTTAGCAGGTAAAAATACGGCTGCTAAATTTCAAAGTTGGGTCGTACCATTCTTTGGACCGAAAAGACCACATCAAATTTCTAGGGGTCATGATCGATGACACAATATCTTGGAAATATCACATCTCTTACATCTGCTCAAAAATTTCTCAAAATATTGGGATTTTATCCAAATTAAGACACTGTCTATCTCTCTCTTAAACTACTAACACAACTTTACACAACCTTACACAACTTTATTATATCTGTTGTAAGATTAATCTTTTTTGCAGTATCCTATGGAAAATACTGAAAGCGCTCTCCCCGTACTAAACTTATTAAACATTTTAACAGTAAATAATGTTTATTGCCTACATGCCCTGAATTTAACTTACCTATGGCATAAAGGATTAAAGCCTAGCTTTACCCCTAGGTACGTGCCAGAGAAATTTCTCCTTTTAGATCGAAATAAAGTTTTAACCAGCTTGTTGTATATACTTAGGAAAACATCTCCAGCTGTAATACGGACAGGAGGAACTACAATTTCCAGAGCCATTTAAAATATTTTGTTAAGCCGCCATTTATTTTGCTAACTCTGGTGATTCAATAGATCAGAGTTTCTTTCCGAAATGAACATTCATTCATTCAACATGGCTAAAAGAGTCTAAGATCCATGTCTTTTTGCGACATCTATAGTCTCGGAATAATGATATCTTGTAATTGTTTTCAGCTCCTCAAAGTTTATCTCAGAACCAACTCTTTCAGGACGGAGCAAAAAAGTGTCAAAATGGACATTATTCTTTATTAATTTTCTCGAAAGGTATTATTTTACAAGTGTGTGAAAGCTACGCCTCATATGAAAGGGTAGTAAATAACCCTTCCAAAATATATGTTGCATTTAATTAGCATAGATTAGCAAAATTATTCACAATAGGCCATTTGCACGATGGCGTCATTTGACTACAGCTACCAGAATTCATTTCGTTTTTCCTTTCTTATTTAAATTTTGTAATCCCAGTGCGGTTTAAATAACAATAGCCCTAATTTGCACTACAAAACAAAAAACTGAAGGATTCTGGTAGTTGTAGTCATATGACGTCATCGTGTAAATGGCCTATTGCCTATAAATTTGGACAAAAAAGTATATTAGCTCATATTGGTTCAAACTGAGATGTAGTACAAAAAAAAAGTTGAAAGCAAAAAGTTTCCTTGTTATATAGAGCACCAGGGTCTTCCCAGAGTAAATCCATGCAGAGAAATCGACTTAGGTGCAAATAAAATTGTGTGCACGAAATTTGACCTAATTAATTATGCAAACATAATACGTGATCTCGTGTCGCGTATTGATTTTGGTTTCCTGTCGCAACAAAAAACACTTTATCCGCCAGATATCTTTCCAAAAGTACGCCAAGACATTTTTTCGAAGCAATAAACAGATTTCAAAGGTAAATATCCCGTCTAAATATCATAATTGCCTTTTGAGTTACCTTACAGTATGACAGAGTATGACCGGCCGTATGTTTACATGTACACTCGACCAATTGTTCAACACCGCTCAACTCTCAAAGTCAATTACCTTCGATTCTCCGCTAGAACTGGTCACTTTCAGATTCTTTATCGCTTGACATTCATCCACTGTTGCTGTCTTCCATTATGCAAACGCCAAAACATCGTTTGGGTCGACACGGGAGGATCTTTAAACTTGGTTTCGGCGGCGAAGAATTAGAAATCAGCTTTTTTTTGAAAACCCCGTCATGTAGTTGAGTAGTGAGATGTCCAGCTCAAACACGCTCAGTGATTGGCTTAGAATACTGTCACGCTTCCCTCCCTCTACCCTCTCTCCCGAAAATAACGCAGACTTTTCCGAATTTCATCGTTCCTGAAGGAACGATATTTTTAGGGCCGTCCTGTAAGAACATTAAGCAGTACTTCCGTTGTTACATGTATGGCGGCACATGTATTGCATCCAGCATGAAATATTTGAGTCTCCATCATGACTGCAGTTTTGTAGAGAACGGCGGATACAAGTGATTTGTGATATATTATTTAAGGGGTGGCGAATGGTAAATCCGAGACTCGCCGAGACGCCGCGACCCTTGTTTCAAAATCCGAGACCGAGATTGCAGCTACGTTACAAAATCCGAGCCCGAGACCCAATGCGGGAAAAAACCGAGCCCGAGACTTAGTGCCAAAAATATCCGATTCACCTATCAAACAACAAACAAGGATGAAGAATGAGAATGCGTGACAAAAGTATCCGAGACTTCGAGACCTCGAAAAAAAAAATCCGAGACTCCGAGACAGAAAAAGCACCAGCCAAACGAGACTTTGCGACTTAAAACAAAAACTGCCGAGATTTCGAGACCGGACCAAAATTTTCCGAGACCCACGATTTTGAAGGTACCACCCCTTATTTAAGCAAGACTTCAGTTTCGGTTCTTTGGTACTTTTGTGCATAGTCGATCTTGTCAATGAACGTGTCAATATTTGTGAGTTAAAGTTTTTTTATTTATGAATCTTCAACGTCTCACCGGGAGCAAAGCTGTCTGTAACAAAGGAGAGAAGGCTCGATTGTTGACGCAACAGGCGATACAATTTTTCAGGAAACACGCGCGCGAGAACCTCGCGGGCACCACCTTCCCTTCCCTAGAAATTTTGCCTTGAATTTTCTGGAATATTTGTCAGTGATTCGTAAGCCACTGAAGAACACAACGAAAGGAGTGTGATTAAACTTAAATAAGTCTGTTTAGCTTGCGGGATTATTGTTCTGGAGGTAGCGCTAAGACAGCGGTGAAACCGAAAAAAAAAAAATCATGGATAGTCGAGCGGGTGATTACGCGAGCGCGAAAGTCGCCTCCTGTGGACATTACATCTTTCTTATTTCTCACGACCAAGCTTTAAATAAACAATCTTTCTTTCTTTGTTACCATATAAACAATGTTGCCAGTTACATAAATACAATGTCAGCAATATAATTCCAGACAATATAATTCCAGTGATTTCTGACTGCCGGCTTACATCTTTATATGCGTCCAAATGAGCTTAAAAATACTCAAGACTCAAGTTTCGGTTCTTTGGTGAACCTCATTAGTTGCTCCCATGTGAAGCGATCTTGTATACTAGCTTTAAAGGCGAGAGATTTTTACTTTATTTGACGTTTGCGCGCATTTCAAAACACACATTTCTATTCCTGCCGGCACCATGCCACGCTCCAGGCGTCCGGAAAGGTTTTATCAGTTTTAGTAAAAGCGAAGCATTCATTCATTCTTAAAAAAAATGAGGAAAATATTAGAAATTCAGATCACGCTTCGCGTGTACGAGGCTATCAAGTTAATCTGGTTGATAGATCTAGAGCCCTCTCAGAATTTAGATTCACAGAGAGAAGTTAGAACTCCAACAATACCTTTTGTCACACAGCGGAGTCCGCCATCCACTGTTTCTAAAATTTGATCTAATTTCACTACACATTTGTACATTTTAGTTCAGATTATATTCACTTGGCGTTTTCTGGTTTGTTTCTGATTTAATTACGTGCTCCGTGACATTGAAACAGATTATAACACCTTGCTGGTCTCAAAGGGGAAGAAATAGACTGCGAGCAGTCTCTCTTTTTCCGCTAAAGTCAGTGGGGACGAACGCAAAAAAATAGCGTGATGAGCGAGCCGCGAGTAGCGCGCGCGGGCACCGGCAGGCGAGAAAAACAGAGACTGCCCTGGGATCATACAGCAGTTCAGAAGCCCGGCACACCGGTGACGGAGTATTTTGATTGGTCGGTTTACAAAGCGATGACGCGTATCTGTCATCGACATTACTTGGCGTCATGCAGGGCCCAGCGAAAATAAAACTAATTGCAAGAAACCATTGACGGTCGATAATTTCAAACTAATAGATCCGACTACCTAAGAGATTCCGAGAGAGTGAAAAACCTTACATTGTTGGTAAACCTAGAAAATGGCTACATGAGCACAGCAAGAGGTCAAACAAAACTGAAGAAAGCCGCCGATTGAACAGAGCTCCAGACTCTGAAGAAAGCCGCCGAGTTGAAGAAACCAGAGTTGAAGAAAACCGTCGAGAATACAGCATAATTTTAAAATGACCTCTAAATCGAAGCTTGCTCAAAGCCTACATGCAATGTTAAAGGTTTCACTGCAGAGCTATTCTAACAAATGCCACGATGGCATAATAAAGAACATTGCTATGAAACAGACGCCCCGACAAAGAGATCAAAACTAGCAGACAGCTTAAAAACACAAATGACCTCGAGACTATAGTCTGTATCATTTTGCGAGTTTAGAAGGCTTTTAATTCAGTCACCTCGAATTCTCCATATACCCGCTACAAATACATGAAACATTTTGCGAGCTTAAATATAAAATGGCTAAAACACTCGCGAGGGAGTCGTGTAGGCCTGTCACTCTTTATTACACCAAAATGGGCGGAGGTGTCAACGTGTGTCAAAAGGTGAGCTGTCAAAGGGCTTCTGAACTGCTGTATGATCCCAGGGCAGTCTCTCTTTTTCTCGCCTGCCGGTGCCCGCGCGCGCTACTCGCGGCTCGCTCATCACGCTATTTTTTTGCGTTCGTCCCTACTGACTTTAGCGGAAAAAGAGAGGCTGCTCGCAGTCTAGGGAAGAAACATGGTGTGTCTTAAGTTGAGGTATGTAAGGAATGCTAGGAAATCTTCCTAGCATTCCTTAGCGGCTGACTCGTCCCCATTCGTCTCTCAATTCACGAGAGGAGCGCGGCCTATGGGAGCGGCGAAGTGTGATGGGAAGGAGGAAAGAGGGGAGACGTCGTCTTTCCCTTTCCTTTTCCTCCTCCCCATCACCCCGTTCGGTCGCGCTTCTCTCGTTCCGCGTCTATCCCCCAAGCGCGTCTCCCGCGTCTTACCAAGAAAGAAACTGGGGACGAGTCAGCATTTACAGGCGAGCAGGTTTGCTCAGAGGCAAATTTTTGTGCTGCCCCGGTTAGCCGGGCTGGCCCGGTAAACGCAATTACATGGAAAATTTTCAGCCCGGTTAGCCAGGATCCCAGCATCGTGATGCCGGGATCCCGGCTAACCGGGCTGGCCCGGTTGTCATATAAACACAAAGTTGATTTTTGTTGCGTTTAACAGGCGTGCCGAGATCTCGGCTAACCGGGCCAGCCCGGCTCATATAATCGGGCCCTTAGTCATTCCGATTTAACAAAATACCTACAAACACAGTAATCATATATCGTTCTTATGTTGGATTCTTTTTAACGCGTTTGACCAAGATAACGCAAATTAAATGCACACCACAGAGGACGACAAATTCTATTTTTTTTCTACGATTCTCGCACTCTTTTCAAAATACAGCCTCATCTCCCGGCTAGCTAGCTGACGGGAGTGTTCGCGCGAACCTCGCGGACTCCTCAAGAGCTCCTCGAGAAAACAGGATACTCCTACCTGCCTAGCGTGATCCACGTGGAAATATATTGAATTAAAAACAATTAAAGATGATAAAGATAACTATTAACCTTTGACGACCTACCGTCTGGGAAGGTAACTACTAAAAGCAATTTCCTTCTGTTTAACGAATCGTACTATATACTTAAGTAAGCCTTGAAAAACGCGTATAGAAGGAAACATCTTGATTTCGAAACAGCATTTCTGGATCAAAAAGGGAGGCCCCCTACTTGTGATAGTTAAAGAAGAAAACAGAACAGGATCCTTGTACCGTAAAAACGTCGCTACAAAAAAATTCCAGAACGAAAGCAAGAATAAGTTCGTCTGTTTCGCACCGCGGGCTGTGCGAGAACACAGACAGAAAAGTAAAATACCGGGAGAACTAACTGCATGGTAGACTGGCCATCTGACATAATAAATACGAAATTATGTATTTACTCCGGCCTTTACTCCTGAAACTGTTTGTTTTTTTATTTTTGTCTCGCATCCAACCATATACAATAAACGTTTGGTGAGAAAATGCACTGAACTAAAGCCCAAACGCTGTTATTTCTTAACTTTATTGCTATAGTTAGACCGGTTTCTTTGAATAACAAGCTGATCACTTACTTACGTGGTTGGTGTAGCGGTTGAGTGTGCCAGAAATCTCCTTCACGCAAAGCGCGGCCAACCAGGCAGTTATGAATTTGAAACAAGAGACCTTGCTAAGGGTCAAGCTTTCCCATTGTTTTCTTTGCTCGTACAATAGGCCTTACGGATGGACCTTATTTGTTTTTTTTTCACTTAACAGGTGAACAAATAAAGCGAAAATATAAAATATGAAGTGAAACGAAGCCTGATTTATTAAGTAAGAATATTACTTGCAGTCAGTTAGTCAGTTTCAAACATGAGGGGGACTGGTGAGAGGGAGGTGAGGTGAGCAGAGGGGAATTTTCAGCTGGAACGATTTTTTTTCGCCACTTGCCTGTGCAGGATTTCTTACTCTGGTGAAACCCTCGACACGAGTTTTTATTTTTACAATATGCATATCATTTCAACTGTAATACAGCATTTTGGTTGTACCTTGCAGATAACTAAGAAACTATTCTTCAAACCCTTTGAAAATAGTCAGTTTTTCGGTTTTATTTATGTGTTTTTACACCAAAGGACAGGAGATTAATGTAGTCTGAAGTGTCGACACCTACTGACAGGGGGTTGGGTGAGAAAGCAGCTGACACTTCGTGAGACTAGAGATTAATGCAGGCTCGAATTTCTTATGTCGTTGATATGACTATTAAAATTAATCATTTACAATTTTACTCAAACTTGACTTATCTGTCACATCATTTTCGATTCACGGTGCCAACGCTCCCGAAGAAAACATCCCCGATGCGTCTGTTTTTTCTTAGTCAAGACTTTCCTGTTTCGCCTTATAACGCGAGAACTCGACTTATAACTTGATATATCGACTTTTAACTTGACATCTCGACTTATTACTCGAGATCTGTTATAACGTGAGATCTGGATTATATGATCACAGGTACCCCAAGCTCAAGTGATGTTTACACGTTGTAATATGAACATCGTTGTAACTGTTGGGAAAAATCGCCTCGAATTTGAGCGTAAATTGGGAAAGATATTTAGGGAGGAGAAACAGTGGAACTAAAACTCGCTGGAATCGCTTCGAATCGACTCAAAAACCACTCAGGACACAAGTAAACATACAAAGAAGTTTAGGTGAATCCCCCCCCACCCCCCCGGGGGGGTACTCCCTTATAAAGGCTCAATGGGGACGTGCGGCCAGCCAGGCTATGTTTTTCGGGATTTTTGTCTTGAACAGGGTATCGATTTTATCATTTTTTGTCTTAATCTGGGTATCGATTTTATCAATTGTTGTCTTAAACAGGGTATCTTTTCTTGGACGATAAACAGCCTGTGCATATGTTCTACGAACTAAACTACAGCACAATGTTTTCGGGTTAAATGTTTTAAACAGGGTATCAAAAATCGGAATTCTGTCTTAAACAGGGTAGGAAAATCAGCGATTTGTGTCTTAAACAGGGTCAGGTTATGAGGGGCCGGGCCGCACCTCCCCACCCAAGGATATATAGAGTACCCCCCCCCCCCCCCCCGTGAACCATTTTTATCTCCTGCAAAAATTTTTCTTAACAGACTTTATAGTGAATCTGTGGGGACATTCTTGTTGCATTTTTCGGTTCTCTGGACTGTAGTTTGATCTATGAAAGGGGTGTTGTGTTTTATCTTTACCGTGATAAATGTATGGAGACGGGTACGCATTCGTCTTGCGAACTGATTAAAATGTTGCATCATTTGATGCTTTTGTGGTTTTCTCTTGTCACGGGTGTAGGGATAAACTAAAGTCCTTTTGAAAGTAAGTTTATTTGTTCAGTTGTGAGTTCTATAGCGGAAAGGTTCTTATCGTTTGTTCGACTCGTTAGTTTTAATCTGTCTCTTCTGCTATATTTTTGTTTCGTATTTTCCGTTTCTCTGTATTCTTTTCCCTCTTAATTTTATCTGTACACTCAGACAATAGACAAGGATATGATTCACTTCATTTCTTCTTATTTTGTTTCTCTAAAGTTTCCATCATTTTCTTTAGAAAACCTATTTGTGCTTGAATGTTGTGGGCTGACATCTATACATTCCGTGATACATTATCAGTGCTAGCTGTCACATTCTTTTGTTTGTTCTTGGCTAGGTCAAGATCAGTATTTCTTGATGTACTAGGTTCACTAGATTCAAGACTGAAACATGATTTTTCACTTTGTTCCTTTCTACGCTTCGGTAGTGGACTGTTTTTAATGCTCCGAGCAGTTTAGAGGGTCTGGATGGGATTTACTGACAACTGACAAATGGCTGAAATTTTAACTGACAACTGACAAATTATAAAGCTGAAATTTTACTGACAACTGACATTTGTACCAGGGTAACTGACAAGTGATAACAATCTTGGAATAATCATTATAAAATAATAATATAAAATTATATGTCTTAAGATCTCGACTTATAACTCGAGATCTCGGCTTGTAAAGGAAAATATTTCTTTTTTGTTTTCAGAGCTCTCTAACCTTCTAATGTCAAAGTTCCAATCAAATACGAAATTGGCGCTTGACGTACAGCAGGTGAACTTTAGTCACAAATTTCCATTTAATTGTCCTTTTAATCAGTCTTTTCAACGCGGTCACAAAGGAAGCCATAGTGCTGAATGTTAGTTTCATATAAAACAAACGTTTCAGCTGGTTTGAAACCACTAAAAGTTAACATTGCTACGCTAAGGTAAGTCTAGTCTAAGAATTCAGATTTTAGCAGTAGACCATTTCGGTTTGAAATGTATTAAACTTTTTTTTGTGAGTGCGAGTTTATATAACAACCTGTTCACCTCTAGTTAAACAGTCAAATTTGAACGAAAGAAAAACAGTCATGACACAATAGATGGATTTCAAAAACAAACAGATTCTCCTGAGATCTACTTTTAAAAATCCAACAAGAACATAAACAAGCAAGTGCATCAGCCCACCCAAAGATAATGTTGCTCCGAAAACAAGACAAATTAAAAAAAAAAAAGATGACGTTCTTTGGTTTTAGATTTAAAACACTTAACTCGTTTCATTTATGCTTAGAAGGTCTTAGAACAAATTTTCTATCCAAAAGTCAGAAAATAGAAACGGAAAAATACTAGATCATTCATGATTTCGAATTATTTGTTTGACACTGATACTTGCATGCAACCCTTGACACGAATGCGAATCATGGTGAAGCTGGCAGCCTTTCCATCATTGGTTATGTTTATGATCACAAGAACGCTGTTTCAAAACGAATAATTTAAATGACACTTCTCAAACCATGTTTGCTCAAGAATTCAAATATTTTTTTATCCGATAGTACAGTAAGAGAAGCCTGTGCGTTATTTGTTGTGTTCGGAGAGGATATAGCGAGTATAAACTCGTTAGTCGCTTGTAATTTCATTACCTTGAGGATGAAAGCCATCGGCCGGTTAAATACGTACATACCCTGAATTCAGACAACTAAAATTTCGAAATGATATGAATTTTTTCTTTTCGATATTATTCTGTTTTATATATCAACTGACAAAACTTAAGTGACGCACTACGGTAGTGGATTGTTTTAAAAGTGTTGGTCGCAATAAAAATATATAATTTATTTTTTAGATTAATTTCAAGGAAGGTTCCACTCAGTATACAAACAGCTCCTTTTCTTCGATTTCGGGCTGTTTTTAGGAGCAAGAATATGTCAGATTGCTCCTTAAAGATGTTATATGCAATATATTAAATGTTCTGAATTTAGAATCAATCATTTTCGCTTCAGTACATTAAAAAGCTGAAGCTTCGTTTGCGTATAATCAATCAACATATTCAACTTTATTCTCGTACTTTAAAGTTTTATTCAAACAAATAATTGTTACAAAGCCGATGATGTTGAAACCGGTTTATTTAGGAAAAAGAAAAAGTTTAACTTAAAATAGAATACTAACATAAACGAAAACAACTTATTATGTTTTAGACACCTGCACCTTTGAAACACTGAATGACCAAAACATTTACATTTTTAATATGAGGACGTTGTTTAATTATATATCGATTGTCAGAAATGCCGCAAAAAACCTTTATTACCCACCATCTCTATTAAGCCCCCTCTCTAATAAGCCGCCCCTCTTGAGCTGTGAGGTTTTGAATAAGCCGCCCTCTCTATTTAATATTTAATATGCACCCCTCTCCACAGCCACTTGGATTGGGTTGGACTCACATTATATTCTTGATCTCAACAATTTTGTATGGGACAGTTTCAGTAGGAAAGTTTCAGTATTTTCTTATCAAGTTCTGTTTTCAGTATATCAATGATAGGTTTTGAATTGTATATCGTACGTTATGTTCCTGGAACAAGTCCATGTTTAAGTTTTAAATACGCTCCCTTAAGAAGGCGTGAAAGCAAATTTAACAAATTTACACCGGTTTTCCGTGGTGTGGACTCTTATTTACCACGATTTACGCCATCACATGGTCAAAATGTTGTGGACTCACGAGGCGCAGCCGAGTGAGTCAGCAACAAATTTTGACCATGTGATGACGTAAATGCAGTAAATAAGAATCCACACCACGGAAAACCGGTGTAAATTTGTTTTTTACAACAATATTTAGAAAACAAAAATACAAGGAAAAATCGAAGTCTTGTTACAAAACGTGACAGCAAAGAAAGAGCAACTTTTTCGCAATCTGATTGGTTGTTTTCAAGCGCGCGTGATGTTGGCGTCAGCACCGTTGTCTGGACTCTCATTTACCACTCACGTCGACCAATCAGATTGCGAGTTTATCGGCAATTGTGGTAAAAAAGGAAATAGAAGAGCTGGTGACTGCATATTAAATAATATGTTCGATCCAAGTCTTCTTTCAGCTAAGTCTAATACTCCCAATTAGCTTTTGTCAGTTTGCATATTACATGTATCAATCAACATATTCAAAATTATTCCCGTGCGTACAAGTTAAATAATATTACAACAGGCAAAATTCAAACAAAAAATTTCTACAAAGACGTTGATGTTGAAGATCATGATATGCATTTCCCCTTAATCATTATAGGGAGTCTATAAAATGTGCCAGTCATTTAACTGACAACTGACAAAATTAATGACACAAATTTTAACTGACAACTGACATTTGAATAGTCTCCCACGCAGCCGTCATTTGTCTCGTCACGCAACGCTCCTCCCCACTAACGGCTGCTCAAACGGCTGCTCAAATCTGAACCACATTCCTTTGCAGATTTAAGCCAATCACAGTTGCAGTGCCATTTTCGGAACTCGCTCGCGCCAAATTTTCTACGCGTGACTCGTCCAATCATAGCCTGCGTTTTATCGTTGACTCAGTTGGATGGCGGCGCTGAATGAAGGTTTTCGTGCAGTGTCAGAAGCAGGCCATTCGTAAAATTAACAAATTTACACCGGTTTTCCGCGGTGTGGACTCTTATTTACCACGATTTACGTCATCACATGGTCAAAATGTTGTGGACTCACGAGGCGCAGCCGAGTGAGTCAGCAACAAATTTTGACCATGAAATCATTATTAAGTATTAAGCATTAAGCATAACTTAAAAAAGTAAATTTGTAACGCCATTTTTTCGGCCGGTTCGTACGTCGTCTTCATCTTTAAATTTAAAGGCGTTCCAGTAAATCAATGTCAATAAAACTTTCAGATAATATTTTGCGCATCGGTAAGCATGCACAATGAATGTTTAAAAAAAAATCCATCTAGCCGTTTCTCAGATTTTTGCAAAAGCGATTAAAATCGAAAATTACCCAAAAAATTGCACCTGAAGCGATGTTAGGAAAACAGGTAGTTCTCAAGATCGCAAAAGAGAAAGTAAACAAAACTTTCAAGGTTTACAAACACAACATCAAGCTACTTTTTGACACTATTATTGAGGATTCCACAAAACCAGTGTTAATCTCTCGATCAATTTACTACCAGTACACAAATAGTAAGGTTTGAAATATTATTGCGATTTATTTGAAATCAAACATACAGCAGAATGTTTTTATTCTTGCAAAATATATATGTCGTATATCATATTTTAAGATGTTTATGTGGGATTTTCAATGCGAAATGTTAAACGCACTAAATTTCACTTTTACTGATTTCTAAGTTTCTTGTTTATCGTCGTCATGGTAATATCGATTTTACCAGACAAACTTCAATTCAAAACTAGCTGGGGGTGAAAAATTTTTCGTTGATCTGACTTGGAGAAGACCGCTTAAAAGCCGATTGAAAAATGTAGGTATGGTCTCCACAAAACTTTATCGAACCACCTTAAATGCAGTTTCCCCAACCCTTTTGTATACTTCAACTCGTGTTTTCCCTACTCTTTTCTATACTTCGTAAAATCCCAACCCTTTCATATACTTGAACTCGTGAAGTTCCCACCCTTCCATTTACCTCCAGCCTAAAAAAGGTACCCCTTTCGGGCGGAATATCCCCGTATAGCTCATTATAGGGAGTGACCCCCCCCCCCCCCCCCCCTTTCTGTGTGGCAGTTAAATGGTTAAACTTCACACTGCTTTGACGCCATGTTTGTATTAAGATCAACAAACTGGCCGCCAATTCTTAAATTTGCATGATGTCAATCACGTCACTTATACACTGGCCAATCAAATTTTCTCCTTAAAATAACCACACAGTATGGCACAGAGCTTATTAATAATGGATTTTTAATAATTATCTTTGGAATAGTCCCATGTATGGGGGATCTGTTCTCTTAAATCGTTTTATCTTGTTTAACCTTAAATGAAGAATTTTGTACACTGATTTTATCCTGTTCCGGGAGCTCAGATAGTGGGGAAGGCGCAAAGGAGGGGAATGGGAAAAATATCTCCTCTTTATTTTCGACCGCATCGCAATTTTTCATTGCGCCGTTTCTTTCCTGCACTCCCCACCAATGATTTTAGTCATTCCGTCCTTAAGGCTCGTCACGCAATGTTTCCTCCCCCAGGGTCAAGCTTTCCCATTGTTTTCTTTGTTCGTACAATAGTCTTTACGGATGGACCTTATTTGTTCCTTTTTTTACTTAACAGGTGAACAAATAAAGCGAAAATATAAAATATGAAGTGAAACTAAGGCTGATTTACTAAGTAAGAATATTACATGCAGTCAGTTAGTCAGTTTCATACATTAGTAATGATGATGAGGGGGGACTGGTGAGAGGAAGGTTAGGGGGAGGCGGACTCGTGAGAGGGAGGTGAGGGGAGCGGAGGGGAATTTTCAGCTGGAACGAATTTTTTTTCGCCGCTTGCCTGTGCAGGATTTCGTATTCTGGTGAAACCCTCGACACGAGTTTTTATTTTTAGAATAAACCTACCATTTAAACTGTCATACAGCATTTTGGTTGTATGTTGCAGATTACCAAGAAACTATTCTTAAAACCCTTTGAAAAAAAAAAATCAGTTTTTCGGTTTTATTTATGTGTTTTTACACCAAAGGACAGGAGATTAATGTAGTCTGAAGTGTCGGCACCTACTGACAGGGGGTAGGGTGAGAAAGCGGCTGACACTTGACTTCGTGAGACCAGAGACGTTGATATGACTATTAAAATTAATCATTTACAATTTTACTCAAACGTGATATATTTGTTACATCATCCTCGATCCACGGTGCCCACGCGCTGGAAGTAAACATCCCCGATGTGTCTGTTTTTCTTAGTCAATATTTGTCTGTTTTTTTGGTCCTATAACTCGAGATCCCGACTTATAACTTGATAGCGGAGCACTTGCCAGGCCGAAGGCCTGGCTGCGCAGCTCCATACTCATAGCGGAGCACTTGCCAGGCCGAAGGCCTGGCTGCGCAGCACCATACTCATAGAACCATGCTCGTCATTTTTCATGGTCATGGCTAGCGGAATGTTTCGCGGGCGCGTTGTCTGCCCGCCGAACGCCCGCCGTACGCTTTGGGCTAAACATGCGCGTACGACGTCATCAACATCCGGGATCTTTGGGGCTTTGTTTTTCGCGCGGCTACACAGCCGTCAGCTCGGTAAACAGTTTTTAAAAAAGTTTGGATCGTTTAGCGGACAAGTAAAGTCGTTATTTCTCTGCATTTTTTCGCGGTTTGCTACTCAAGACAGGGATACTAATTGAGGGATACTCAGAAGCCGCTTTAGTAGAAGAAGAAGAGCTTTCTGGGATAAAATCTTGCTTCGAGGAACTTCATTTCAATGCGAGAGAATTAACAAGCAAGCGAGGGACTCAAAGGTAAACCGAACAGATTACATTTTTTGATGGGAATTTATGTTGATATCAATCTGTGATTGACTTTTTCTTTCTGTTCTTGTGTAGTTTTGGAGAATTATTTTAATTAAAACGAGCTTAACTTCAGCTGTATCGATTTCTTGAATTTCATCGAAGGCAGCTTGATGCGCTATATTAAAATAGTACGCGTTATGCTTTTAAACATAAACTAATGGAGATTTGAATAAAATTTTTCGAAAGAAGGTTGTGTTGTCCATTTTTATGTGTTTGTTCATTCATTGCATAGATTGAAAAGCGATTTTATGTAAACAAAACAAAACTTAGATTTTATACTCGCGTCGCCTTATGCAAATATGTTTGTGTATTTTTGCAATTTTGATTTCCAAATCACTTTCTCAGGCATTTTTTGACAAGCAACAGTTGTATTTTATTCAGAAAATAGTCGTAATAGTTATTCTAGACGGAGAAAAAGTTGTTTTTGTGAACTTTTGTACGGTCTAAATGTACTGTGCAGACGGTCGGGTAATACTGTTTTTGAGAATTGCTAAAATTGAAAAATAGCCCGGTCGTCAATCTTAATTCTTGTGCTTCCGACCTTTCACCTAAGTTACGTTTCATCTTAGTTAAGCTTGTTCAGAGATTCTTCAAAGGGCGTCGCTGTTAGGCTAAGGCTAACTATATATATTAGAACCTATCGCCGTCATTTTTCATGGTCATGGCTAGCGGAATCTTTCGCGGGCGCGTGTCCGTCCGCCCGCCGTGGACCGCCGTGTTGGAACAACATCCGGGATCTTGAAAGCTAGGCTTTGTCAGTTTTCGCGCGGCCACACAGCCGTGAGCTCGGTAAACACTTTTAGTTGTTTTGTTGTGTCTAGCGGAGAATTATATGTACTGCATTTTTTCGCGGTTTGCTACTCAAGACAGGGATACTAATTAAGGGATACTCAGAAGCCGCTTTAGTGGAAAAAGACGAGCTTTCAGGGATAAAATCTTGCTTCGAGGAACTTCATGTATTACGTTATTATCAATGCGGGAGATGTTTGTTTTCTACGGATTTCAGAACCAGAAGCGGAGATTTGAATTTCCAAGCAAGCGAGGAACTTAAAGGTAAAACAGATTACAGTTTTCGATGAGAATTTATGTTGATATCAATCTGTGAGTGACTTTTTATTAGTGTTATTGTTAGTTTTGGAGAATTGATTTTAAAACGTGCTTAAATTCAGTTGTATCTATCTTTTGAATTTCATCGAAGAAAGCTTCAACTCGATGAGTTATAATTAAATGGTACGCGTTTTGCTTTTAAACGTAAACTAATGGAGATTTGAATAAATTTTTTCGAAAGAAGATTGTGTTGTCCATTTTTATGTGTTTGTTCATTCATTAGATAGATTGAAAAGCGATTTTATGTAAACAAAACAAGACTTTGATTTTATAGTACAGTTCTATCTTCACTCGCATCGCCTTATGCAAATATGTTTGTGTATTTTTGTGTATTTTTGTGTATTTTTGTGTATTTTTTTTTTCAAATCAGTTTCTCGGGCACTTTTTGACAAACATAAACTGTATTTTATTCGGAAACTGGTGGTACTAGTTATTCTAGACAGAGAAAAGTTGTTTTTGTGAACGTTTGTACGGCCTATAAAAATGTACTGTGCAGACGGTCGCGTAATACTGTTTTTGAGAATTGCTAAAATTGAAAATAGCCCGTTCGTCAATCTTAATTCTTGTGCTTCCAACCTTTCACCTTAGTTAAGTTTCACCTTAGTTAAGCTTGTTCAAAGTGCGACGCTGTTAGGCTTGGGCTATGTATATAAATTATCTCGACTTATTTCTCGAGATCTCTTATAACGTGAGATTTGGACCGTATAATCACAGCTCAACACAGGGAACCCAAACTGTGCGACCGTTCGTTTTTTTTTTTTAATTTAGAGGAAATGTATGGGAATATCGAAAAGTTCACTTATATATTTATCGTATTATACTGTGATAAATATTCATATAAAAGATCAAAATAAACGCATTTTTACTTGAAATGTTGTGTGGTGTCGTTCTTGTAGCTGAAAACGGCGAATTTAAGCAATTTGAAGGGTTTTTACATCGGACGTTTACCTGAGCGTATAGTAGTTAGACAAGGGAATTTTTTGTTGAAACTCGGCTCGGCGCTGGACCGGTCCAAAATCCAGCTTTCCTCCCTTGTCTCTCTACTGTACGCTCAGGTAAACGTCCGATGCATAACCCTTCAAATCGCTTAACTTCGCCGCGTTTTCAGCTACCAGAACGACACCACACAACATTTCAGGTAAAAATACGTTTATTTTAATCTTTTAAATGAATATTTATCACAGTATGTTACGATAAGTGAACCTTTTAGATATTCCCGTATATTTCCTCCAAATTTAAAAACACGAACGGTCACACAGTTTGTGTGGGTTTCCCTGTGAGCTCAAGTGATGTTTGAACGTCGTGGTAACTGTCTGAACTGTTGCGTAATAGCGAAATTATAAGGATTTGTATGGGGTAAATTCTCTTCGAATTTGAGCTTAAAATTAGGAAAGATATCTAGGGAGGAAGAAACATTACGCAGCAGTTACCTCGACGTTCAAATAACAACGTGTAAACATCACTTAAGCGTGTACATTTCTCATATTTAAGCTACATGGGTAAGTGGCGCTGTGAGGCTCTAAGGGTATATGGCTTTAAGCAGTTAAGTCTGATAATTTCTTTTTCAATTCTCTACAGATTGTGAAAAAATGAACAAAATATCTATGTAGGAAGTTTTCATTTTTCTACCCGCGTGACATCGTATCCTGCCAATTAACTTCCGGCTGTCAGAGTTTGCAAATACTGTACAAATACTGTTAGATTTCCTATAAGGGACGTCACCAGTTAAATTAATTTGCTTAACAGACCTAGTCGCATAAAATTAGGGAAAGAAAGTTGCATTTTAGAGATTTATTTTCAATATTTTTAGACTAACAGACATTGGGGTCATGCCTGGGGTCATCTGGTAAGGAAGACCAATTTTTTAACCCGTGAATATACGCGCATGCGTAATGAACGGGTTATCGGTAACGGCGACTGATATGCAAATGGGTCACTCGCTCACTCCTTCCATCAGCTGTAAACTTAGTAGCCTCCTACGCAGACGTCCTTAGGGCTCGTCACGCAATCTTTCCTCTCCCACGAACGTCTGCTGAAACGAGCGGTTAAATCCCATTCCTTTTGTTCGCAAAGATCAGCTGGAGATCACGTGCAGATTGCTGGAGGAGCAATCGGCGTTAAGTCATTGTTTAATAAAAAGCCAATCATATGCTGTGTTAGAACAGGCTCCCTGGACCTGGCGACGATTAATTTTCCTGCGAATTTATTTGACAGCTAAGTTTATTTATGAATGTGAAGTAATTCCAAATCCTAGCTTCATGTATGGGCGAAACTCCGAAAAAAATCGTCGGAAATAACTGCTTTCTCTGTAGCATTCATTTTATTCCTACCGGGAGAGTACGAGTGTTCGGCAAGAGTTCGGTGAACATCTCAGGCGTCATTGAAAGCGCCGTGGAAATAGATGTAAGTGTGTTTTCGTCGAGTGACCCGTTCGTCTGCACCAAGTACATCCAAGTGTTACAAGCGGTTACTCGGATTAAGAAAGGAGTACTAAGAACTAAACGACTTCGCTTGCTTCGCTTGCAATTTTGCTTAAAGAGTGTATAAAAGTAACCACTTGCATCCGTATAAAGAACTACAAAGCAGCTACCATGCTGGAGATTCAAACATTTCAAACCGGAAGCAATGACGCCGTACTTATGACAATGGAGGTACTGCCTAGCTCCGAGAAACACGTAATAAACTCTGAGGAGAGCTAAACACCATTGCAATATACCACTCTTCCAATATAGACCGTGACTATCGCATAAGACTTGGATCTTACACTCTCTTAGCCGTCTATAGCCTCTCGTTGATAAGGATTTAATCGACGATTTTAATGACGTCTCACACAGTCGTTGAAAGGCCACGCGTCTCGCTTGAAATTTCTCAAGGTCCAAAGTGCACACTTCCTTGCTTTGGAAGTGCGCTGTGATTGGTCTATGTTTTTAACCGCTCGTTTCAGCAGACGTTCGTGGGGGAGGAAAGATTACGTGACGAGCCCTAAGGACGTCTGCGTAGGAGGCTATAAACTTAGTGACGTAATGCTTTGTCACGAATGCGTTTTGTAACAAGAACAGCGTGAATCCAGCGATAACAAATTAACAATAACTGAATTGGTGTAAACGAATAAAAACAACAATAAGCTTAAAGATGTTTCGCATTTGGAGTCTTTAATGCAACGTTAAAATCGATCTAAAAGGAATTTTCAACTGAGACACGCGTTTTGATGGTTATCCACTTTTAAGTAATAAAATTTACAGTGGTCACGGTGGTCGAGTGGTGTAAGCGTGGACTCACAGTCGAAAGGCCCCGGTTCGAATCTCGCTCAGGCCTTTCTTTTTTTTTTTTTCTTTTTTTTTCTTTCTTCTTCGGACTGAACATTATGAAACTGTTGTACTGTATTTTTTTTTTTTGCGTTTGTCAAAAATCCTTACGTTTAATTAAAAAAAAATATATATATTGAACCGTGACAGAGTGAAAACATAAGCTTACCGCATTGCGTTTAAACGCGTTACCGGTTACGCATTTCAAATTCACGGGTTGGCTCTAAGGAGCCTTTGGTCAAAATAAGGGTCCCCCTTAAGGAATCTTATCTCGGAAACGAAATCAGTGATCGAATGATCCCCCATATGTTTGCATTTCTGACACAAGTAACTCACACAAACAGGCCCAAGGGGCCTGCTTATATAAACAGGCCCCTAGCTGTAGCAAAAGTTTTATAAAAAAAAATCAATGTTTAAAGTTTTCGCGCGAACGTCTTTAACACCCCCCAACACTACGACATAACACTCGCTCGAAGACTTTCTCGTTCGTTTGTGATTCTTCACAACTCGTGAATAAAAATCATACAAGGGAACCAACCATGAAGTTATTTATTTATTTATTTATTTATATATTTTATAAGTACTGAGATTTCTTTCAAACAATAATAACAACAGCGATTAGACGAAATGAGTTTTATTCACTCAAAAGCTTGAAAGAGTCAACATTTTCTTTTCAAGTTCAACAAAACGAACGAAAATGGAAACAATAAGTTATGTATTTTCTTTGAATTATTCAAAGCAAGGTTATTTAAAGTCAAGCTTACTAACCATCACTGTAGCCCAAAGGTCTCGGCCTCTTTTATGGTGGCAACGCTTCAACTTTGCATCACCGCACTTTCCAGTTTTTGCGCCAAGGATGACGTAGTTTACGAACAATGTTTTTCACTAGTGAAATTTCATCGTTCGCGTCGCTGATTTGCTGTAATCTAAAACAAGAATTTTTTCATCACTGTCAATCTATGAATAAAACTCAGTACTTATAAAAAAAATCTTATAAAATATCTTATAAAAAATATCTTATAAATATCTTATAAATATCTTATAAATATCTTATAAAAAAATCTTTTCTAGGACTAAAGGCTAATGCAAGGGGAGGGGCACCCCCCCACCAGTTTTTTTTGTTTCGTAATTGACATTCCGAAGTGTGTTTTCATTATTCATTGGTTTGCTGAAACAGGATAGAAAAAAATAATTGAATTGACTCTGTTAAACTGTTGTGCTTCCCATGAACAAGACAGTCGATGATTTTTTTTGAAACTATCGTTAGAATTTCAATGGGAATACAAGAAAAATCTATGGAAATAGATATTGATGTTTGTGTGATCATGTGTAATTACTTCACTAAGCTTTTTGGATGGAAATGTACTGTGCTTTGTACAAATAAGTGTCAGTTTAGAAAGACTCGTTTTCCTCTATCAAAAACTTGAAATTTAAAAGCCCAAAATGCTGGAAAATGCAGTTTCCGGCTTTTCATTTTCAAAAAATTTGCGGAGGGTGCATGCCTCCAGACCCCCCTATAAAGGACGGGCAGAAGCCGTCCATTGAGTCCGAAACATTTGCCCCTCGCCCCAGTTTTTCAAGGCTTCCTGCAGCCCTGTCTAGTTATAATTTGTTTGTAATTGAAACCCGGTTTTCAGGTGTCTCTATTCATAACGTTTTGACTACAGATGTTCCTGTTTTTATCCAAAGCTACGCTGTTTAAAGTTAAGTAAAAATGAAATAATAAACCGAACACTGAACCCAAGCTGAAGTCAATCGTACCAAATAACTTTGTTAGCAGTGAAAAACAAAGTCGAAGGACAAGTTGCTGAAACATGACACCGCTTACCTATTTACTTAGAACTGCTGTTTTGACATTTTTTCAAAACGCGCATGCATAATTTTTTAAACAGGTCTATTTAGAATCTGCATACGGCTTACGGTTTTTAAGAGGCTTTTTTTTTCCGTTTGAAGGTAACGATCGCGAAATGCTATTACTAAGGTAAGTAATGGATAGTAAATGAAACAAATTATGGAGATAATGACCAAGTTAATCGTCTTTTTGTTATAATTTAATTTGAACTTAACCAAGAAAAGTGTTTTTAAAACAAAGGGATGTTCTATAACAGGACGTTTTCGGTATTTGTTGTCAAATTCGCACTTTTTGGAAATAAGAGTGGCTCTCTGACACCGGCTTGCAATTCAAGTCTCTTAAAGTATGTGTATACAATGGCAGGATCAGAGTCGCTTGGTTTTCAAATATATTTTAAAAATATTCCTTAATTATCGTTCTGTCAGGAATAGATTATGTTTTTGGTAAGAAACCAGTATTGAATTAAACAAAACACGGATTGTTATTTTTGGGACCGTGGAATTTTTTTTCCAGCTGGCAAAATTTCAGCGAAAATATATATTAATTTTACTCTTAAAGAAAAATGTGAATGAAAATTTCCTTAACATTTTACTGACCGAAGAAAAGCATCGCGGAAATTTCCACACATGGTTTGCTTCTGTCAGTCTTAGTTTAATACAGAAACCACCAAAATTTCTAGGTTATAATTTTGTGTGTAATTAGTTGAAACCAAATTTTCGATTTTCTGGTGTCTCTATTCACAAACGACAAGACTCGACTGGTCCACACGTCAAACAGAAAGTCGTCTGTTTCGACTACAGATGTTCCTGTTTTTGGTAAAAGCTGCGCTGTTAAAAGTTAAGTAAAAATGAATAATAAACCGAACACTGAACCAAGCTGAAGTCAATCGTACCAAACAACTTTGTTAGCAGTGAAAAACAAAATGGAAGGACAAGTTGCTGAAACATGACACCGCTTACCTATTTACTTAGAACTGCTGTTTTGACATTTATTCTAAACACGCATGCATAACTTTTTCAATAGGTCTATTTAGAGTCTGCATCCGGCATACGGCTTTTAAAGTTTTTTTCTTCCGTTTGAAGGAAACGATCACCAAACTGCTATTACTAAGGTAAGTAATGCATAGCAAATGAAACAAATATGATGATTAATGACCAAGTTATCATCTTTTTGTTATAATTTAGTTTGAACTTAATCAAGAAAAGTGTTTTTAAACTGGCAAAGGGATATTATCAAACAGGACGTTTTCGGTATTTGTTGTCAAATTCGCACTTTGGAAATAAGTGTAATTCTAACACAGACTTGCAAGTCAAGTCTCTTAAAATTTGTGTATACATTGGCAGGATCAGAGTCGCTTGGTTTTCAAATATATTTAAAAAATATTCCTTAAATGTATCGTTCTGTCAGAAATAAATTATGTTTTTGGTAAGAAACCAGTACTGAATTAGCAAAATGATTACCACGGATTGTTATCGTTGGGACCGTGGAATTTTTTTTTTCCAGCTGCAAAATGTCAGCGAAAATTTTACTCTTAAAAGAAAAATGTCAATGAAAAATTTCCTTAACATTTTACTGACCGAAGAAAAGCATCGCGGAAATTTCCACACACGTTTTGCTTCTGTTAGTCTTGTGAATAAAATGTCGGCGCGAATTAATTTCCTCCGACATTCTGCTGGTTTTCTGGTAACAGAAAAATTAATAGAAAGGCTTATAATAGCAAAACAGACTTGACTTACTAAAATAGCATAAAAATTGTTCATTATTGGGAATTGTAAACTACAAGGTGATCAAAAGCTGTTTATCCTTTTCGTACAAATGTCTTTCAGTCTTCGGGCCGACGGACTCCTCACTTTGACTAAAAGTTCCGATTGACGAGAAAAATTATCGCTCTTAATTAGTCGTTTGATTGTAGTTACACGCGAGAATTCTTCCAGAGCTGCGTAAGTTTTATTTATAAACCAACACGCGAAGATCTCCCCATACAACAACGCAGTTTTAGCAAGTTAATTCACTTAAAGCTGCTGTGGATTATCAATCGATATCCTGAAAGATAAAATAAGAATCGTAGTCTTTGGTCATTGTCGTTTTCATCATTATTATAGCGGTTAAACAAGCAAACTTAGGTTCTTTATGGTGAGGTAAAACTTCAAAACAGGGTACATTTATTCTACTATTTAATAGATTTAATAGAAGTATTCCGTTATGAATAAATAATTGTATCAGCTAATTGTAGTGCAACGATATTCAAGCATGGCCATACTACAGGCAGCAGATCAAAGCGTCGCAAAACATTAGACACGCCCGACACCACGCAATTCCGCAACACTTACAAATACTCACTGACTTAGTTTAAAACAGAAATAAGCAAGCAAAGTACCAACCTCAATGTCTTCAATTTTAATGGTTTATTCAGCATTTTCACCAGCTAAAATTTGAAATATTTGAACAATTCTACAATTCTAATTCCGTTCCTTCACACAGAAAATAACACTATCGAATATACGTCATTCTAACACGACTTAAAGCTATAGGTCCAATAAAACTAGACGAAATCGTATTGGTAAAATTCTGTAGATTGGGATGATAAGTTATCATTTTGAGTACAATTAAAAACCCAATTTTCGGTTTTCTGGTGTCTCTATTCATAATGTCCAAACGTCAGACAAAATGTCGTTTTGAGCTCTTGGCAGGTGATAGTTCGTCAGGCCAAACAATTCGCTAGACTTCAATGCTCTCTTCAGTATCATTTTTCAAAACTGAGCTGCTGTCAAGTTTCACTATTCTCAGATATTGTTGCCTGCTTTTAAGACGTCAATATAACACGTGATATATAGTCGTTTTGCCGTGTCAAAAACCAGCGACACAATGCAACGATCTTACTTTATCGAAAGTTAACCCTCGAACGTACACGCAAACGTATACCCCAACCGTGGTACAAGGGAGGGGGAGGGGGGGTTGCGATGTTGCAATATTTCGGAAATACTTTACATCTAATAGATAGGCAGCGATGTGCTCTACAAGATAAGGTAAATATTATGAGTTGGAGCGTTGCTGGGGGTCCGTGACATCATCTAAAATGGTCGCCAATATGGCCGCCATCTTGAATTGTAATAAAAATTCAAATTTATCGGAAAAAAGCGGAAATTGCAAATATTGTTTGCTAGAGTTGCAAAATAACATACAATTAAACAATATGATGCTTTTGGTAGCATTTTATATGTTTCTTTTCGCTGAAAAAAGGTGAGAAACTGTAATTTTTCTTCAAAAATTGGTTGACCACATGTTACTTATGACGTCATAGCAACCGGTTGTCACCAAACTTCACCAAAATGTGTCTCGAGGATAAATGAACAGCTACTGAAAATGGCATGTGCTAATCTTAAATGGTCTTGAAAACATCGGAGAAAAATAGAAAAACCTTAAGGGGGTGGCAACCCCCCCCCCACCCCCCCTTTGTACGTCCGAGGGTGAAAGATAACACGCGTTTAACTAGAAAAGCATTTTTTGTTTTGGCGGGTTGTTTACACCGAGCAATCACAATTTTGAAAAGGTAGAGGGCTAAAATATCTAAAAAAATGCATTATTTACGTATTTTTTCGCAGTTTGCAACTTTGAAAATCGTCGTGAAGATGGTCTATCGAATTTGTTTTGCTTCACTGAGAAATTTATGGCGTGCAAAGTTTCTTTGTGTTTTCGAAACACTTTTATGCAAAAAAAAAAGATATTAAGTTCATGATGGCTGCGCAATCCTCAAAATATACTAGTCAAGCCGTGCATTAATTATCAACTTGCTCTAATCTTAAGTTTTGAGTAAGAATGATCGATTTTAACAATCGTTTTTTACTAATAAACGATTGTTAATTCAGATTTTCCTGTTTTTAGTTCGAAGCTACGCTACGCCTTTGAAAAACTTCGTGAAGATGGTCTATCGAATTTGTTTTGTTTCAAGTTTGTGTTTTCAAAACCTTTTTATGCAAAAGAAGATATGTGGTGGATGCGAAATCGTCTAAACACTAGTCAAGCCTTGCATTAATTATGAACTTGCGGCCCTAATTTTAAGTTTTGTGTAAGAATGATATCGATTTTAACAATCGTTTATTAAGAAATACAGATGTTCCTGTTTTTGGTTCGAAGCTACGCTGTTAAAAATGAAATAATATTGATTAATGCTTCGAACTGAACACTAAACCAAAGCTGAAGTAAATCGTACCAAATAACTTCGAAAGCAGTGAAGAAAAAAATTGAAGGACAAGTTGTTGAACCATGTCACTGCGAAAGCGTACCTGTTTAATTAACACTGCTGTTTTGACATTTGCTGTTAACTTATTCTAAAAAGCCTTGCATATTTTTTTAAACAGGTCTAAAATAGAGTCTGCATGCGGTATACAGCTTTTAATGGTTGCTTTTCCGTTTGACAGGAGCGATCGCCAAACTGCGATTACTAAGGTAGGCAATGCATAGTAAATCAAACAAATATGACGATAATGACCACGTTATCATCTTTTTGTTGTAATTTATTTTGAACTTGATGAAGGAACGTGTTCTAAAGAAAGGAGATATTCTAACACAGCACAATTCTGGGGAAAAAGTGAAGTTTTTTTGACATTTTTTGTCAAACTCGCACTTTTTGGGTACATATTGCTAGGATCTCGCCTTGTTTCCGAAGATATTGTAAAATATTAAAATAAGCTTTTATATTTCCGTGATTCCACTAGGCAAGTTTGCAACGGTTTTACAAAGTTGTCAAGCCGTTTTCAATGGAACCGGTCACCTTGAGGTTACCAGTCGTACTCAGTGCCTTTGTTTGTCACTATGGTAACACGACAACTTTCAAAAAGAATTGCAATGCTATTTACGACACTGGAAAGCATTGTTAAGCCGTTGTAAATCTTAACCCAATTAGCCCTGACCAATCATATTTCTGCACTGAAAAGCTGTTTTCTTCCTGTGGGTTATTTTTAAAAGCATAAGTGGGAAAGCTTGGCAAATGTAGGCGCACTATGCAAAGGTCCAAAGGTTTAAGTGATAAATAGTCGCAGCGCTGAATAGTTTTCCATTCGCAAAATAGAAGTTTTTTCAAGGTAATTGGTTTTATGTTTCTCATTTCAGCTGTCATTTGCGATTTTTATTCCTCTATTCTTCGCCTTGATTACAAACTTTATCTGCCGTTCAGCAATGTTCATGTTTAACGTTCTTCTTGTTTTAGTTTCGATTGAATTCAATCAGTTCAGATTGTTCAGCGATCTAGTTAAACTTCGTTTTATATTTTCGTATTTTTCGTGCCTTTATTTTTTTGGTGGATTTCCACTGATTTTTACGCGAACAAAACGGGCGTAAGTAAAACGCCCATAAACAATGTCCACTGTTTCGGAAAATGGAACATTTTCCTTTGCATTTTCACGTCCGTTAACTCTTCCGTTCGCATTGGTTTTGGCGCCAAAACCTTTCCGGAACTTCTAAACGAAACAGCCACCACTGCAGATCCAACTCTTGGTCAGCTATGAAACTGCCTGTTCCGTGGTTGGCTGTTTCAAAAACCGTCAACTTCCAGAACAAGTGCAGCATTACTGGAATTATCGCGAATAGCTTCAGTCGAAGATGGTCAAGGTTCATCGTGTAGTGATTCTCACATTGCAGAGAGCAGAATATCATAAACATCTTCATGCTGGGCACTTGGGGGCAGAGAAATCATTAGTCAGAGCACGTGAGACATGCAGAGACTGTGAGACTCGGATGACGTGAGAAATGCTGTGAAAGCATGCGACATTTGCCAGAAACACAAGCCGGCTGAACAGAAGGAACCCCTCCAATGGAAATAGCATGCCATTGGCTAAGCTCGGAATCGGCACATTTGAACATCGTTCTCACCACTAAATACTGGTTGCAGCTTGTTTTAACAAATTTTTTGTCGTGAAGATATGTCTAACCAGACATAAAGTCTCGTGATTAGCCTCCTCAAGACAATATTTGCAGAAAATAGGATCCACGGAGCAGCGTGCAGGAGTAAAGAAGTCAGTTTCCGTCTCGTTTTGCCTTTAATCGTTTTTTTTGGTAAGAAATCAGTAAATAGCGATATTACGCCATTACAAATTCACTCTGAACTAGCTGTTTCACATGATTTTCACAATTGTTACAATAGTTTTATAGGTAGATGGCTCACTTATATTCGGGCGGGTGTGTGAACACGAAATGAGCACGTGTGGAATTTATTCTAAGAATTCGCACCTTAATCAGGGGGCGAACGCCGATGATATGCGCGCTAGTTACCCCAGGAGGGGAGGGAGCATGTACGCTCCATTAGAAGTTTCCATGGGGTGCAATGTTCTTAAAATGCGGGGACTACGCTGACAACGCACGCATATCACGTACGCCCCCCCCCCCCCCCCCCCCTAAGGTGCGAATTCTCAGAATAAATTCCAGACGTGCTCATTTCGTATTCATAAACAACTCTAAAAACTGCTTGTCAGCTTCGCCTGAGCTCGGATGCAGAGTAGCTTATAATCCCAACAACTATTTCTCCAATTGCAAACCCTTCTAAGCAAAAAACAATCGACGTAAAAGTATTGCAGTACCTTGAAATTCATGTGGAAGGAGTTTGACTCCCAACTGCAGGATAATTTTTTGAGAAATGACGGAAAACGCAGCATTGGAGAATTGAGCAGGTTTTGGAGCATTTTATGATATTTACAGAACGTAGTGAATACTTTTTAATGGTTCGCACGATTTGAAATCGGCTTATAATTCAGATTTGGCAAGCATTGTGAAGGCTTCTCCCAGAAAGTGGGGTTCGTAGATTGTTTTGTCAAATAGCATGAAGTATTTAAAGTTTTAAGAGAATGTTATGGCTAAATTTTGATGGTGTTAATTCTTCCACATTTCTGCTCCAACGATTTTGCTGAAACTTGATAAGGGTATGTGTTAAGTCAATGTAAGCTGATTCCGGAAATTTAACAAAACTATAATAGCAAAATTTTTCACAGGGTGCGATTTTGTTCAAAAAGTGTGGTTCATTTAAGCCAGATTATCACTAAATATATTTTTCCCACGATGAAAATCGAATTCTATAATATTATTGTTAAATAATAACTGTAAGGTTTCGCAAAGTTTTAGATGCATCGCTTTAGAGCTGGAAAAGTTATGAGACAAAGTTTGTCATAGACGAGTTTGCCCGAAATAACAACGGAGCCACCTTAAGGGGCTTCAAATGCGCGCTCTGACGTAACATGGAAACGAGGCTGAAACCGGTAGTCGCTTTATTTTTTTTCCATAAATGGCCGTATTCTTGCAATGTTTTCTCATGTATATCACTACAATGGCATCAGACATGATTCCTATCTCTTGTCTCTCTAAATAACAGATGTCACGTGCATTCTTGGAATTCTTATACAGCGGCGGTCATTTTAGAAAAAAAAACATATTTTCTCTACTCGTAATCTTTACAACATGCATGCTCGTTTCCTCAATGAAAAGCTATTTTTTAGTTGGTTGACGTTGGACAGTTTCTATTTACAACAACAACAACAATTTATTTGTACTCTCAAGCCCCGTTGTTTAATTCGGGAAAATGCTTTTCGCCATTTCGCCAAGTTACTAAGTTAATCTGAGAGGAAATTCGAATGAATTCGTTTTTAGAGAGTGATACTGAAGCACCAATCAAAGCGCCAATTATTGGTCGTCATCTTCAACCTCGTCCACGGTGGAATTGGTACAGCTACTGCCCTTGCACTGGCCATAGGCGGGAGAACACTCGAGGCCGTTCTTACGGCAGGTGCACCTGAGGCTGTTGCAATCAGACGAACAGTTGCATCTTAGAATGCGCAGGAGGGACTCGGGTGCGGCAGGTTTGTCCGTCATGACTGGACGCATTTGCTCTTGCTCCACAAGCCAGCCACATTGCCTTGCCTCAGTCATACCACAATCTTCTCCTTTCCACTGCCTTACTTGTATATAGACTCTCATGCTGTGGTACTTCGCCGCAGCAGATGTGGAGGAAATCTTAAGTTTGCAGCTGAACTTGGGTCTTCCTGCTTGCAAGCTTCTCGCAGTATCTCTTGTACCTCAGGCTATTCTCCTTCCGTTGACTGCTGATACCAGGGCATTTCTCACCAGCCTTCACAACGTCATAAGCAGATCCAGCACCATTGAATACTGAAGCTTGCTCCCGGAAGTACGAGCAGTCGATGAATTTCTTAAGAGCGGCACCCTTACCAATGCCGAAGATGCGGGACGTGGTGTCACACCCAAGAAGTGCATGAATGAAGAAAATGTTGGCGCAAACGTCCTCTCCTAGTTTAGTCGTCACTCGCTTCATCGCCCAGACACGTCGTCTCGTCGTCACAATGTAGTAATAACAGAGCAATACCATCACCTACGAGTGTCGTTATTTGCATAAATGCCAAAATGAAAAATATTTATAAATTTCGAAACGGTTCATATAATTGTTGTACCGACGCTTCGGCAATGCTGCCTTCTTCAGAGTACAAAACTATCAAGAGAGAACCGTTCTTTAATTTCGGCATTGCCGAAACGTCGGTATAACAATTATATGAACAGCGTCTAAATTTATCAATATTTTTTATTTTAGCATTTAGTATTTACGCTGCGCAGGTTATTTCAATCTTCAACTAATTTGCATACGCGAGAGCTTTTGTATTAGAGTTTATTTTATGAGATGCATGACCTCACTGACTGCTGAAAAATATATTCAATACAGGAATTGGATTGAATGAATACATTCAAAGATATTGACCAGTTGTTGGAGGTACCTAAACGTAAATTATTTTATTTGCGGCGATTTCCATAATTATCTCCAGTGTCTCAAACGACATGAACAGCTACTACTACAAATTGCAGTTTTATCTCTTGGGTTTTAGCCTTTAGGGATTCTAAGGCCCGGTTCAAACGACGAACTTCACATGTGCCGAATCCAATGCAAATGAGCAAGAACAATAGATTTTTCTCATTTGCATTAGGTTCGGCACATGTGAAGTTCGACGTTTGAACCGGGCCTAAATTAAAAGAAAGAATAGCAAAGTTCCATTGAACTGCAATGACCTTCTTGAGAGCTTGAGCGTTTTACAAGTGGTGAAGGAAAATATGTCTTCGCTATTGCAGTTGCACCGAGAACGTTGCACGCCTTCTTCGAAAGAAGTGAAATTGACGCCCTCAAAAACGTCAGTCTCTGTCTAGCAACCTAGCCTTCATGTGACGATCAAGTGTTGCTAGAAACGCGGTTGCGTTTGTTAAAAACTGTTTGAATTCCATCCAAGAAAGCATCTATTATCGAGCAAATCGTTCATTTTTTTTTATTTTATAAATAAGATTTTTTCTTTAGTTTGTTCAGAAAATAATAAATTCATATGTTTATCTCTTTTCGTAATGAGTATTGAGAGAGATGGATGTAATATATTTAGGTATTCCGAAAACAACATTGACAGTTTAGGCTGAGCCTCGTTTTCATGCTGCAAAAAATTGTCTTTTTAAAGAGTTTTTAAAGTGCAAATTTTAGCACTTTCCCTTTAAGGGATTTTTTGTCATTTTGGATATGTTATTCACAATAACATTTTCTGTCTAAAATCGTTAAAACTTCTTCTGTTGCAATACCTTGCAATTTGTTTCATTTTGAGCCCATTTTTCGTCTACAAGCACTAGCAGGTGTAAACGGATCTTTGTTTTTGTTTTTGTCTTTCTTTAAAGAAAACGCCTTTTCTATCCAGTGGTAAAGACGTTTTTGTGTCTTTCGAATGTTAGTTTTAACTGGATTATAAATTTAGTTTTCTCGCCGGCTTATCAATCACCCTTCAAAGAACGTTAAAATTGCATTTGGCTGTGTTTCCTTCTTTTGGAGTAACAATATGAAAACTTTCCAGGGAGCGGGCTGGACCTAAATTAAAACGGGTGCACTCAGGTGTATGTCACCGAAATCGCCGACAGTAAATAGTATAATAATAAACTGCGAGTATAGTCCCTGACATTTAGTCCAGCGGGTGATCGCGCTAGCGAGGTCAATATGGCTTATCCCTCGAGAGGACACACGACGCGCTTCCTGACGAGAGGCGCAACAAAATAATTCGCGGCATAACACACAAAACTCACGGCTCAACAAACGAAACACACGCCACAACACACAAAACTCACGGCACAACGAACAAACTCACGGCACAACAAACAAACTCACGGCACAACACACAAAACTCGCGGCACGACAAAATAAACTCATGGCACAACAAACAAACTCACGGCACAACAAAATGAACTCACGGCACAATAAAATAAACTCACGGCACGACAAAAGAAACTCACGGCACAACAAAATCAACTCACCGGTCAGCGGTCGAGCATAATTTTGTCGCAGTTGTGGAAAAGGGAAGAAAAAACTCTATCTTCTGGTCTTTGTTGCATCGGATTTTTATTTCGCGTACCGGCGACAGGTACGGTACTGAAAGTTAAAAAAATAGTGTGAAAGGGGAATTTGAGGACTATAGAGGCGCTATAGTAATCACTAGAGCTTTTGAATATTTTCTACGTTTCACTGTAAATCAGTTTTCCGCATGAAATAGTGTTACATAAGAATATACATGTATAGAAATGTATAAAAGCTACCGCACACTCAAAAGGAACAACAAAAGGATTCCTTTGGTTCTTATTTATGATTTTCTGAACAACAGAATCAAACGGATCATGTTTTACAACTTCAAAATCATATCGAACGAACCTGCAACCAAATATTTTTTTTCTTAGCCACCGATGATCACTTATCGCCGAGATCAAAACCTGCGAAACATCTTAGTCCACACTTCCGACACAAATCAAGCTACTCCGCTCGCAGGCATACTACAGACCTTGCTACTTGTCGACACCCTCGCTTCCAAACCTGTAACCACATCTTTAATCACTCTTTACTCTACAGGGTCCAAAAGGCTCTTTCGCAGTCAGAGTCCTTCACCTGTCTGTCATCTGGCGCCATATACTGCATTTGCTGCCGTCGTTACTTTGCCTTTTAAATCGGCGAAACTGGGCGCACTCTTGGAAAACACTTTGGCCAACATCGCAGGAGTATTACAATGAATGCAGCCGGTTTTCCCGTCGCAGAGTACTTCAACTGTAATAGACATTGCGGATAACTTGCAGATTCGCAGCGTCAAGGGCGGCGGCTGAAACAAGCAAAAGATGCGTCTTATATTTACAAACCACTACTGAAGAAGGGCAAAGCCCGACATGTTTGGATTTTTATATAAATTTTGGCACTTTAATTTAAACGTTTTCTAACTTGTCATGTATCAAACCAAATGCCACGCAGCCACCGAACTTTTTGCTCCATTTTCTTAGTTAAAATGCTTGTTCCATTTCGTCAGTTTCACGATGGCGTTTTTTCGGAAGAAACTCTAGACATTTTTCCTCCGCCGTGATTGAATGATAGGCGCCGCATGCATACCACGGTGGATTCTTACGACCAAAAATTGAGCCCTGAGCGCCTGAACCAAAACATGTGGATTATTAGATTTCAGCTTGTCCGAAATCCTGGCAGCCAGGGGAACCGAAATCAATTGGTGGACAATATTCAACCGGTCACTAAACTCGTTACTTTCATTACATTACTATCTCAACGGCGAGGTCCTATATCACGGCTGCCACTGACCCCTGTACAGAGGCAGCCGGATCAGAGTTCTGTCCATTAGGTGTAATATGACTTGCCATAAAGCTTGAATCTTGGAGGCCCGTAATCACCGCTTTTGAGATAATGGATGCGGCGTCCGTAACCGAAAAGGTCAATGATGACACGGATTCCGAGCTATGCGTCATTGGACGAGGTTCCAGTGTGCTTGGATGCGTATCCGCTGGGCAGTTTAAAGACTGGGGCGCCGATCCCTGGTCTCTTGGCTTAGGTGCCCAGGAGCGGGAAGATTTTTTGCTGGTTCGTTTACTTATTGGCTCAGCTGTATGAGCCGTTGAAGGAGGCCAGCATTTACCACGAGTCATCATTGTGAGTGCGGAATGAAAAATTGGAAACCTCAGGAGAAATAATTGGATATAACCTTGGGGTTGAGGGGATAAATAAACAATAGGGGAGTATATCACGGAACGAAATACCCAGCAGATCCTTACACGCCAAAATAGTAACAGCAACTGGATAAGTGAAATAATAAATATAATGTGAATAAACAAACGAATTAAATAAAAACAGCAACATGTTAGGAAAGCTGAATAAATTCAGGATACCGCTGGAAACATGCTATTTTTTTTAAATAGTTTTTATTGATTTAGAAACAAGTATTACAAATGATACAAATGTTATTACTAATTAATTATTTAAATAATTAACATTGATATCAACAATTATTAATAATTACTAATTACTAATCATTAACATTTAACTAATATAAATTTGACATTAAAAAAGAAACACACACACAAAAAAGCTATGCACAATGGTGGCATTACTACAATCTATCATTTAAGTGCATTAATTAGCTTCTCCCACTTTTGAAAATGAAAAGGAAGTTTATTTTACTCCCTGGCGATATGGAGCTCAACATTAAAGACACGTCTAGTTCTAGCAATAAAACCTCTAAGTGTAGGTGAGCTATTATGACATTTCCTATAGTAGATATAATATTTACCCAATAGAAAAATATGATTAATTAAAATGTAGTCTTCTACAATATCAAATTTTCCAAAGATCACATTTGACTCGTTAATTTTCCCAACATGAGCATCGTTATCTCTTAGCCAGGACAGGACGTGTTTCCAAAAATTAGAGGATATCCTACAAGAGAAAAATAAATGCTCGACGGATTCCGTTGCCTCTTGACAGAAAGTGCAGCTTGGTGATTCAACAACACCAATTAACCCTATTCAGACCGGGGGGGGGGCGGAAAGTGCCCGCGCCGACTTTGAACGTTTATAACTTCTAAGCCTTTCTACCTACAGCCTTGAAACTTCTCGACTTTTCCTAAAATTTATCTGTGATCATTTTGGCAGAAAGTATGTTGTCAAAGAGAATTTGACGTTGCCATGGCAACCACATTTTGACGGATGCTTTTTGCTCATTTTGAGAGATAAGTATTTCCTCTGTTTATTTTATGTTATTCTGTTTTACACTGATCTTTATTATGGATTTAAACACCAAACGATGCATTGTTGTCGTCCTTGATCCAAACTTAAAAAAAGTAAGGAGGCGTTTCCATGGTAACCGTAGTTAAAGAGGCTTTTTTGTAGTACTTTCAAATTTCACTTTTTTCTACCTTTTATCGCATATTTTTTATTTTTGTTTTTTACTCTTTGCTTGATTTAAATGTTAATCTTTTAATTTTGAGTGATTTTGGGTAATTTTAGCGCATATTCCGTGCGCAGGATACGATATTCCAAATCCAAGATGGCGGATCCAAGATGGCGGCTCCAAAAAAATATCCGAAATTTATTTTCCTTTTTTTTAATGTTGTTTTTTCTTTATTTTTTGTTATTTTAGCTTTATTTATTTTTTATGTATTTTTTTAGAATAAATACATTCTAAGTATTTTAAGGTGACATTTTCTCGCCTTTTGGACGTTTTCTTGCACATCTGACGTCATAATGACGTCATGATGACGGCACATTAACTGTCATGGTAACATAAAAAGTTGTTGTTATACAAATGTTTAAACAATTACAGAGTAAGAAAAATTTATACTTCCCTTAGATTGTGGTTTAATTACAAAAATTAAAACATCAAAACAAATATTTTTATGACGTCATGATGACGTCATCATGTTGCTACAAGTTACAAGTACCAATATATACATTAAAAATGTTTTCCAACATCATCAGAGAAAACATTATTGTCATTATTCAAAACAATTTAGAGATAGGTACGGCAAACACTTTCTGTGAATGAACTGTCAATATATGACGTAATTATGACGTCATAGAAGTTGTCATGACAACATAATTATGTGGATCGATAGAATTTCGGACATACAATGTCTCCTGAAAATTTGGTGTCCATACCTACTTTCCTGTAGAAATTACGAGGGGGGGGGGGGCGGAATCCGCCCCCCCCGGTCTCAGAAGATCCAAAAAAGCCCGGTCTGAATAGGGTTAAATAAAGTTTTTCGTTCGTCAAGATTATACAATTTAGAATTTTGTATTGAAATTCCCTGATCTTGGTGTCTAAAGTACATTGAAAGGCCAATGTATAGACCTTTTCCCAGTCAATCTCTATATTTGCGTACTTGTTTGTTAATTTCTGTTTAGCGGTGGGTGACATTTGTTTTTGTTGCAAAAAGATTTGATAGATCTGTTTGGGAGAAATATCAAGAATTGGTACCACATTACCGCTTGCCATCTTAATAGCTGGGATACTTGGAATGGGATCTGCTACTGTTACGCAAGTAGAATCTTTAATAAGTGAACGCCATTCTGCAGGAATCGAGTTAATAATACCCATAAGGAAAAATCTTTGTTCGGGGTTAATAAGTGAAGAAGTATCGTACGAGAAGGAGTTATTTGCGGAAATTAAATCTCCTATCTTCACGAAACCTAGATTAACTATATGTCCCTTCTGTACATCGATTTTTTGTCAAAACAAAGAAATTTGTTATTCCAGATAATTTCGTTAATAATTTCTTCATAACAACTTGGAGTCTTCCCATTTAACTCTGACCTTGCAAGATTAAAGATTGCAATTTAAAATCTAGCCGATCTTTAACAAGAAGAAGAACGCCCCTACTATGATTAGTTCCATGGAAAAAGAACATTGCACCTTTCCATTGTTTTTTCCATACATTTTCCACTTCTGGGGTACTATACGTTTCCTGAAGGAAACATATATCAGCAGACGATTTGAACAGCCAATGAAATTGATTTTTTATTTATTTATTTTTTTCCAATTTGACCTCCCAAGCCATGCTACAAGAAACGCATTTTTAATAAACAGGACAGAAATAGAACTGTTAAATATATTACTATCGCGACGCAGTCTTCTACGTTCAATTACATCGTGTCCTCAATAATAATGTATACAGTCAGTTACATCGTAACAAATTCTCCATTAATGTAAAGTTTACCCGGCTCGCGCCTGCTGAAATAACCCGTCTTCCCTTCGTCCCTCGCCTTCTTTAACTTAGGCCATTGTGCTTTTCTTCTATCACGGATTTCTTTGGGTAAATCTATAAACACCTTGATATCCAGCAAGCCGCTCATTTCCCTCGCTTTGTTAAAAATAAATTCTCTATCTTGAAACCGCAGGAAGCGGGCACTAATAGGTCTTACCTCGCTGGATTTCTTTCCTATCCTATGGATTCTTTGGAACCCAATTCGCCTCACATCTTCAATGCCGAGCTCTTTCTCTAGGAGTTGATATATCACTTCTTTAGTGTCTTCCTCGTCTGCCATCGATTCTGCAACTCCAAGGAAGCGAAGGTTTTTGCGTCGGTTGTGGAGCTCTTGGTACATAATTTGGTCTTCTAGGCATTTAATTCTTTTAAAGTTCTTTTGTTCTTTACTTTTTTTACTTTTTTGTTCTTTTGTTCTTTACAATTCCTCAACTTCACTATTGAGAAAGAATACTCTTTATCCATCGTAGTGACATTTTCTTTGAGCTGCTTGGCGTCTTCTTGAACTTTTTCGACTGAGTTCTCGATATTGTTGACGGTTGTTTTTAACTGGTTAACTGTTTCCATTGATGTTTCTAGTTTAGTTTCTAGGCTTTCAAGTTTATATAGAATGAGCTTCGATTGTTTGATAATGTCTTCCATAATGCTTGTCGCTCCAAGGGCTTGGACTTCTTCACGACTGTCCGAAATGGCGTCTTCTCGTATATAGTCAGCAATGATATCTTCGTTGCAAATTCTCTTCCCTTCTGGCGATTTCGCTTCGCTGTCAGAGTCGCTAGTTCACCTTAGTTTAAGTTTTCCTTTTAAAAATCATAAAGGAGGTCTCCCATATATAAAAAAAACCGCGATAAAACAACGTTATTCGGGAGCGAGAAGAAACACGTCCTCACATAACGAAAGCTCGACCCAATCCCCTGGAAACATGCTATAATGCCGCACTGTCGGTCATACTTAACCCAATAAAAATAACAAACAAACGGCAACATGGTCGGCTACATTAAGAAATTCAAGCTGGAAACCGAGTTAACAGTTACGTAATAATTCAACAAAAAATATTACAGGAGCGAGGGGTGTAAGGACCTAAGTTACGCTTGGGAGGTTTCGAGAAAGTTAACAAGCTTTTTCTACACCTGCATCTCAAAAACGCTGCTTGAGAGCAAATAAAATTGCCCCTATGTAGCTCCTATATAATTTAAACTTTCCCTGAGCATTCAGGTGAACTCTGTACGTGCCAAAACGGGAATCGTTGGCGCGAAAAGGATGCAAAGTGGAGTGGTTCCAAGATTACTTTTACATTTACATTTACATTTACATGACTTGTATTAGGTCGGTAAAAACCGTTAGGTTATCACACCAACCGTAAAAATAAATAAATAAATAAATGAATAAAATACAGATATATCAATATATAAAATAATTGTAAAAAAATTAAATAAAAAAGACTATATAAACTATATATAACTATTGTTTACGAAAAGCTGCTAACTTATATTTAAAAATTTCTAAGAAAGATGATAAAACAATGGCCTCAGGGAGGCAGTTCCAGTCCGCTATAGTTTTTGGAAAAAACGAAAGTTTAAAAACGTCTTTATTTGCATATGGCACCCGAAATTTAAATTGATGGCTTCCCCTCGTGCGACACTCGGAGTGCTGAGTTAAATATTTTGGGGTATCCATGTCAATAAGACCATGAGTTAGTTTATACATAAGTGTTAATCTAGACTGCCTTCTTCTCATTTCCAGCGTGGCCCACCTTAAGTCTTTAATCATGTCCGTAACACTGGCATATCTATCATAATTCTGTGAGCAGAACCGTGCTGCTTTACGTTGAACCCTTTCAAGAGCACTGATATCTTTCTTTAAAAACGGATATTGAATTGGTTGGAATCTAGAGGGGGAATATGAAGTCTGGATCTGTTAAAGACTTGGCAAACCACGACAAAGGCAACACTATGTACATTGTTCAGTCTACATTCTACAGTCTTCAATGCTAGCACCTATACTTTCGGGGCGTCGCCCTTTGTCGCACAATTCGTTAGAGCCAATTTAATTTCTTGAAAAAACAACATCCAGCTGCAAGGCCTACACTCGCATACAATCCAATCTTATAACTTTAACTACTGTTCTACCTCCAACCCTATGACATTGTATGTCAAGATACATAGAATACACGATCGCTGCAACAAACCTTTGAGGAAGGCCGGATCTGGGTTTCCAGACCTAGATCAGTATTAATATTTGATGTGAAACAAAAGAAACGGCAAACTGATCCTTACGGCAGACAAACAGAAGGAGAAGCAAAAGCAGAAGCAAATAAAATCAAAGTGGAATATAATAGTGCCCGATATTTCGCTTTGCAAAGCTTCTTCTAGGGCTAGCACTATAAATGATTACGACTGTAAAACCATATACAAGTGGTTTTGAAAAAACTAAAAAATAACAAAAACAATGAATATGATTGGTGAAGGGTTGGAATCAACAGACGCGACGAACTTCGTTAACTTTCTCATCACTGGGTGTCAGTAAAACGCAGGGTCGGGGTCGGGGCCGGGGTCGGGGTGGGATTAGGTCTAGGATTAGATATGGGATTAGGCATAGCGTTAGGATTAGGTAAAGGGATTATATTTAATCCCATACCTAATCCTAGATCTAATCCCACCCCGACCCCGGCCCCGACCCCGCGTTTTACTGACACCCCTCATCACTAGTCAGTTTAGTTTATCACCCGTCAAATCCTTCACCAATCAAGATCAGACCAATAGGATCTTGGCGCTCATGCGAAATCAAGTACCATGAATATACCACTGTTCATTGTGCCTTTCATTCTGAAACCTTTATGCTGTAAAACACAGCTGAACTTGTAGAACAAAACTACAAGCATCTCGTGTAACTTAAATCATCATCATAAGACGACATACAGTGAAACCTATCTTAAGCGGACCCCATATTAAGGTGGCTCGATACAGTTTTCTGGAGACCATACCAACATTTTTCAATCGGCTTTTAAGCGGCCTTCTCCAAGTCAGATCAACGTGAAATTTTCACCACTAACTGGTTTTGAATTAAAGTTTGGCAAGATGTATTTTCTGGTAAAATCGATATTACCATGACGACGATAAACAAGAAACTTAGAAATCAGTAAAAGTGAAATTTAGCGCGTTTAAGATTTCGCATTGAAAATCCCACATAGGCATCTTAAAATATGGTATATGGCATATATATTTTGCAAGAATAAAAAAAATATATATATGTACGTTTGAATTAAAATAAATTGCAATAGCATTTCAAACCGTACTATTTGTGTACTGGTATTAAATTGATCGAGAGATTAACACTGGTTTTGTGAAATTACTTAATGATAATGTCAAAAAGTAGCTTGATGTTATGTTTGTAAACTTTGAAAGTTTTGTTTACTTTCTCTTTTGCGATCTACCTTTTTTCCTAACATCACTTCATGTGCAATTTTTGGGTAATTTTCGATTTTAATGGATTTTGCAAAAATCTGAGAAACGGCTCGATGGATTTTTTTAAAACATTCACTGTGCATGCTTACCGATGTGCAAAATATCTGAAATTTTCATTGCCATTGATTTACTGGAACGCCTTTAAATTTAAAGATGAAAACGACGTACGAACCGGCCGAAAAAATGGCGTTACAAATTTACTTTTTTAAAGTCATGCTTAATAATGATTTCAAATCAATGCGCACTGCATTCCTCCGTGATTAATACTTTCGTTGTGATCTGCTGTGCATCTATTATTATCTATATTAGAGCATGATGATTGTACCTTATTACTCTCCTTGCTACTTTCCAGATTCCCTTAAGTCTCTTTTTAGGATTATTTTGAGCAATAAATGCCCTTTTGCGTTTTGAAAACGTTTTTACAGCAGGCGTTTTTGAACGCAACAGAAAACAGATGCAAAGAAATTTGCATCAAAGAGCGTACATTGCAATGTTTCAATCACGGAAGAATGTAGTGCGCATTGATTTGAAATCATTACTGAGAATAACTTAAAAAAAAAAAATTTGTAACGCCATTTTTCGGCAGGTTCGTATGTCGTCTTCATCTTTAAATTTAAAGGCGTTCCAGTGAATCAATGGCAATGAAACTTTCAGATAATATTTTGCACATCGGTAAGCATGCACAGTGAATGTTTTAAAAAAATCCATCGAGCCGTTTCTCAGATTTTTGCAAAATCCATTAAAATCGAAAATTACCCAAAAATTGCACATGATGCGATGTTAGGAAAAAAGGTAGTTCTCAAGATCGCAAAAGAGAAAGTAAACAAAACTTTCAAGGTTTACAAACATAACATCAAGCTACTTTTTGACATTATCATTAAATAATTTCACAAAACCAGTGTTAATCTCTCGATCAATTGAATACCAGTACACAAATAGTACGGTTTGAAATGTTATTGCGATTTATTTTAATCAAACATACAGAATTTTTTTATTCTTGCAAAATATATATGCCATATACCATATTTTAAGATGCCTATGTGGGGTTTTCAATGCGAAATCTTAAACGCGCTAAATTTCACTTTAACTGATTTCTAATTTTCTTGTTTTTCGTTGTCATGGTAATATCGATTTTACCAGAAAAAATATCTTGCAAACTTCAATTCAAAACCAGTTAGTGGTGAAAATTTCACGTTGATCTGACTTGGAGAAGACCGCTTAAAAGCCGCTTGAAAAATGTTGGTACGGTCTCCAGAAAACTGTATCGAACCACCTTTGTTCCATAGTTATTATAAAACGAACCTGTAGCGAGGGTCCCGAGGGTGTCCGCTTAATACAGGTTCCACTGTAATTAAATTCAACCGACCTTGTCAAAATAAACTTTAATCTGAATTTTGATGAAGGCTCCATTCAATTTTATTACCCATCTTCTGTTTTTCACTCATTTGTTCTTGCGAACGTCACTCAAATTGGTGTCAAAGGTAACAAAAAACTCGCCTGGATTTTTTTAAGTATAAATTATAGTTATAAAAAAGAAAATTGTAAAAAACAAAAAATAAAGACAACAATTATGAAACGTGTCCAATAAAGAAATTTTCACAGCACAGCAATTACTATTTACTTAAGTGATAGTTATAACGGCCGCTTTTGTACAAACAACCTTGTCGAATGGAAATAAGAACTACCATGGGAGCAAGGTTGTTGCGCACGCTTTCGGTAGCCAAATTACAATAAGTGATGCATAGGCCTCCATTACCACAAATAAAAACTGGCGCTCAATTTTCAGTGAGGCATGTATATAAATATACAGTATATAAACACAATATACTGGATGATGCTGTTGTGTGAGAAGTAGTAGTGTCAGACAGTTCAATTTCTTTGCGGACTCGCAAAGAAGACGTTTTAATACATCGCCGGGGAATAACTTTAAAATGAACTTCATCTTCTTAACTATTTTTTTTTTTTAACTTGTAGATGACAGTAATTTGGCTGTTGTTTCTTGTAAGGATATGTTACGACTGTCAAGGTAAAGGGATTATGTATGAAAATACGTTTGTTTTTATCGGATTTTGATAACAAAAGCGTCCTTATTTAAACTGAACTATTGCGTTTAACCGTGGGGCTGAAATTCCTGAGCGCTCCCAATACCAAAAAAATCAACATTGTGTTGGGCGAGGGGAAGGGAAGATGACGACAAAGATGAATTGCTGAGTGTAAAATTAAGGTTACAGTGTACCTTCGGGGGTGTCTCCAGTATAACAGCTCTAGCGTCTTAAGATTACACTTAAAATACCTAAACCCCATGTCAAATTAAAGCTTATAGAGCTGGCTATCTAAATGTGGAAACCATTTGGTAATAAAGTGAATTGTCGAATTTTTTACGACGTCTAAATTCGAACGTCCGAATCAGCTTTAAAACGCTATAACTCAAAGCGATTATTGTATTTTGTTAATTTGATTTGTTCTCGGGTTTCCGGACACGAAGCGCTAAAAAAACGTGTCGGCGATTTCCTATATTCAATTGCAGTGAAAAGTTACAGAATATTTTCGAAAAAGGGAGAAAAAAATTGGAATGATCGCACGGAAATGGCTCTTGACGAAAAAGTTTTCGGAATTAAAAAATTTGCCGACACACTTTTGTTGATTATATGTTAGCTTAGCTTCTGTCCAAATTTGAGGAAAATCGAACAAATTCCCTTTGAGTTGTAGCTCTTTAAAGTGTCCCCAACAAGCGAAAATTAAATTTGAGAAAACAGCGCTTAAAAAAACATATCGCTTCATAAACAAACTCCGCCCACAAAAGTTATACCGTCATTTCTCCGTCAATTTTCACTATTTTTCGATAATTTTTTTTGGATGAAAGTTCATTCTGTAAACTTTATTTTGACGCCAAAAAAAAAATCGATAAATTTTCGATCTGAAGGTACACTGTAACTTAAGGTGATGCGTGCCAGCATTTATGGCCAGGGGCAGTATTCACGAAAGCATCCTAAGTCCAAAGAGCCTCCTAAGATATAACTTAGGGGATAACTGGAATTCACGAAGACCTCCTATTTTAAGACATGTCTTATTTTTTTTTCTCCTAAGCTTAGGACCTCCTAAATGTTTAAGACATGTCTTATCTGGTATTCACGAAGACCTCCTAACTTAAGATATGTCTTAATTTTTCTCCTAAACTTAGGAGGTCAAAATTGACCTCCTAACTTATTAAAACCTTTTCTTGACGATGACTTAATTCGATTGTTGACGAGTTGAACGTCGATTTTCAGCGTGATTATTGTGTATAACAATAGCTACCGATTAGATAAACATTTTAAAGCATTATATTGCTTTCCTAAGAAAAATGAAATATTTTCTAGTAATGTCAAACAACACGGTTAGTTACATATAGGCCTTCGTGTCATTAACGGGTTCCATATTTCTTTCTCATTGCAGAGTTATATTTCCGTTTTTCACCGTGAAAATAAGCCCTTGTACAAGAAATATCGAAGTAGACCCTATTAAACTGATGATGGATTTGATCATTTTTGCTATCTCTTAATTCGAGATGAAATAAAAGTTATTGTATTGTCATCGTAACAACAATTTACACAATACAAAACATTCATCCATGTAATTTTCATAACTTATCATTCAAAAGAGCGCGCCATATAAGCTATCTCTGATTGGTTTACTTTTACTAATCGATAACTGTCCGCGACCATTAAACTTAGGAGACTGCTAAGTTACGCTTACCTTGCGATGGTCATAAGATATCGTTCGTGAATAGCACTTAGGACATATCTTAGGAAGCTCCTCAATTTTCTCTTAAGTTATATCTTAAGATATATCTTAGGTAGGAGTTTCGTGAATCCGGCCCCAGGATTCTAGTTATTTTCCATTGCGAAGACGTGGTCCGTTAATATTATACCCTTCCTCCTTTCTTCCTTATTATTCGATCTAAAAACTCAACTAAACAAAATCAACAACAATCAGAGGGCAGACAGAAGGGATTTCAAGAAGTATTTCTGTGTAGTATTTCTTTTCGCGTAATTGACGCCCCCTGATGTGGCAGACAAATTAATTAAAACATAGAATAAAAGAATGATAAGAATTTTTTCTCTCAATCATTTCCTTTTTTTCCTCCTATAAAAGAGGTTGCGCCTTCTGACATTCACTCACTCCTGGAAAAACACTGTTCCCATTGATTAAAATTTACTTATAGGTCAAACTGTTGGTGTATATTAGACAGACATTTATTAGGGATAAAGACGGACTGAAAAGATGCGAGTTTGTGCCTCGTGAGGGTCCTAGACGCCCACATGTATTGTAGACAAAATAATCAAAATGTCGAAATGTTTTTATTTCCTCAGCTGCCACTCTAGCATCGTGTAACTTTGACAGTGAGCTGTGCTCTGGCTGGCAACAGTCTAAATCAGATGAGTTTGACTGGACGCGTAATCAAGGTCCAACCCCTTTGCATAGTTCTGGATTTCCTACTGGCCCTTCATTGGACCACAAATCTGGATCAGGTAGATAATTTGAAAACAACTTCTTTAACGAAGCATTAATATACGATGAGTAAAGCTAAGAAAGCAATAGGTTATATAATCTAAGAAAAATTAAGAAATTAACCCTATCCAGACCGGAGGGGGGCTTTTGGAGCCCGCTCGAACTTTGAAGTTGTGTCGTTTTAAAACGGTCAACGCAATAACCACCACATTTAGTGATTTTTTCTAAAATGTATCTGGAAATATTATTACGTTAGCGTCCTTTGTTCACTAACATTGACGTTTCCATAGCAACCGCTTTTTGACACCTCTGTTTTACAAAATTAGCATTTTTTTTTGCTTTAATCAAGATTATTTCAAAGTTTTCTTATCGAATTAATATTTTCCACTTAATTTAGTGATAATTGATCAAATTATGTATAATTGTTTATACATGGTAATTTTAGGAAAATATGGAATATGAAATGTCAAAATCCAGGATGGCGGATCGAAGATTTACTAAAGGTCGTTTCTCTCTATAATTTACTTATTGGTTCATATTTGGGATTGTAAAACATTTGACCACAATAAAGTAAGCTTTAGCAGTCCATTTGCTTTATTTTTCGGTGTTTTTACCGAAATTATCACGTTTGGACTAATTCAAGATGGCGGATCCAAGATGGCGGATCCAAGATGGCGGACAATAAAATGGGAAATTCATTTCTAGTATATAACCTGTCTGTGTAATTCCCTTATCTCTAAACATTTATTGTCAAAATATCATAAAAATGTCCTTTTCACTTGAGAAAGCTTTTTTGAATTCATTAGGTACAGTATTCAGTAAATTTTAGAGAACAGTAGCATTGTGGAAGATTATCAGCACATCATTGCACATCACTTATATGACGTCACATGCTGTTACCATAGCAAAAAGGTGTACGAATTCATTAACTTTTACTCCTGCATCAATTTGTGAAAGTTTGGTATGAACGCTACCGTTTGTTTCAGAGATATGCCTTATAGAACGTTTCAGTTGGTTATTTCATTGTATATGACGTTATAATGGCGTCACTGTTATTGTTAACAACACCAACAGTGTTAGTAAACTTAAGACTTTTATCAAATAGGTAGCTCTTAAAGTCTTGTTGTTGTATGTTCAAAATTGATGAAAATATTGATAAAAGACTGTTTTAGCCAATAAAATGGACTAGATGACGTCATAATGACGCAAAGTTACGTCATAATGACAACAAAGTATCTGTACTTACTAGAATTCATGACAACATTATCCTGTGTAAATTTGGTGGCCATAGCATAAGCGGTTCTAAAGTTAATAGGGTGGGGCGGGGCTTCTGGAGCCCCCCCCGGTCCCAGACGGTCAAAAAATGCCCGGTCTGGATATGGTTAAGAGAGTGTCCACCAGAAAAGCAGGCAGGACCAGGCAGGAGGTGATAATACACAAATCACTGATTTCGCTCAAACTTGGCAACTTGGCATTGAGGGTCATGAGTAGATACATGTACCAAAATAATGGTCAAAATTTTTTATTCTCCCTCCCCCCCCGAAAAATGGCCATTTACCACAAATTTAAATTTAGTCGTGTGGTAAGACAACAAAAATAGCAGTCTGGGAATAAAAACTGCTAAATCGTATTCTATATTGATCAGTCTTGTAGCAAAATGTGTTATTGGAATCGGTTTCTTTGATTTGATGCTTTTCCAATTCCGTAAGTGAAGGGCATGTTTGGTCATTTTCACGAGACGCCAAATTTAGGTCATTATCTCCAATGGGCAACAAGTTAATAACGTAGTTTTAATACTAGAAGTAAGAAGTATCTTAATGCTTACGAAAAATATAACAAAATTTTTGGGTAACTAAATTGCTTTTTAGTTTGATGGAATTTTTGTACCTCACTCAACGATTTGTACATTTTTTCTGGCGATTTCATCAAAATTCGGAAATTAAAAATAGTGGTGTAATTTTAATGAAATTGCAAGGAAAAGATAGCAAATGTCCAGCTAAGCATCATTCTGCTTATAACAATCCTAGAATAATTATTCTATATTATTAAGGAAAGCTTTTTGAAGCATATTTCATGAAGTTTGCAAATGAGGGTTTCTGTCTTACTTCATTTTCAAAGCAAGGAAACAATGGGACACTTCTCTCTACAGTTTCTCTGAATTTTATAAGGGATACAATAAGGGACACACAAAAAGCAAAGGCTGATACATACATGTCATTTAAGTGCTTCTGACTCATTGTTAGGGTCCATTGCGATCCGGCCAAATCCAGCATATTTTTAAAAAGTTCCATCTCCTAATTCAGCTCTTCGCCGATATTTATCGTGCAGTTTATCGCTGTTTACTTTGGTTTTAGAATATTCATTGCTATCTTGTTGTAATAGCTCAAATTTATGCCAGTAAGAATGAGACAAATAAGTTACAAAACAACGGGAGAACCATAAACACCATCGAAAACTGTCAACATAATTTTTGGAAAACATTCTTCGCCATTTTAATGTTAATTTTTTTGAGCCTGCGTCGGGTCACGGACTACGCATAATATAACGGATAATTTGGTGTAAAACGCTGATAAGATTTGGACTGGTTAAATTTTACAGTCGATTTTCAAACATTGATTATTTAGAACCACAGAAACAGTCCATAACTTAAGATTTGTGAGTATAAAATTTAATACTAGAGAGTCTTGAGCCAGGACTATGGACCACGGATTGGGGGCTATGGATTACGGACTATGGACTACAGATTACAAACTAGCGGATTTAAAAACAAAAACATTTTTATAATCTGGGGGAAATAATATGCTACTGATTGTTATGTAATCGAGAAGAGTGGATGTCTGTATTTGTGAAAAATATTTAGAAGAGAGAAACCTCTGTAGAAAGTTCTTCCGGGACGGGGGAGGGGGTATCAATATCGCAGTTAACGGAGGTCAGCGCCAACAAAATAATGGTTGAAATTCGGCTTGTGATTAGGTTTCTATAAATTAATATATATGCTTATCCTGATTGTGGCATTAGGCCATGAAAAGATACCCCGTTAGTAGTAGATAGTGATTAGATTTAAGCCTCGTTTCCCGCATACTAATTTGGATTTCCCGCAAACTAATTTGGATTAGGTGCCTAGTAAGTGCCTAGTCAATGACGTCACAATATGCCTTCCTGCATACTAATTTGGATTTCCTGCATATGTAACAAACTGCCAATACCTATACCTGTACCTTTTGTGTTATTCTGAAACAATAGGAACAATAGACATGCCCAAACGCTCCCGCTCTATTCCAACTCACTTCAAAACAAAACACAACTGACACAGATATATTTTACATACAAAGAGCAAAACAACATGCCTTGACCAGGACTCGAACCTGGGTTACTGCGGCCACAACGCAGTGTCTTAACCACTAGACCATCAAAGCTGTGGTCGATATTATAACCGAATAAAACTAATTAGAGGATTCCGAAACATTCAAGTTTAGAAGCAATAAGATTGCATAGTATAAAAAACCGCTTTTTTTTACTTTACTAAGATCCGCAACATTTATATAACCGCTTCATCGCTAGACGCTATGTCGATTTTCAGTTTCGCAGCCATCACCTTCAAGTTTTACAACTTTACCGGTAGCTTCAAAGTTTCAACTTTTAATTATACGAACTCACACTGAACTAAATTTGCATGAAAAATTAGCACCTCGGAAAAATAAACAAAGCAACCAATTACGCGCGCGCTAAAACAATAAAACCACACTTTGTAAAGTTCAAACTATATTTATTGATAACAAACAAGTTCATAATTATACAGACAATTTAAAAGCTTACATGGAAAGGTACAGAGTTGATTTAGTCTTATTCATCGGGAAGAGCTTGTTTGACAAACAATCGATTGAGTAAGAATTTTCGCTTATCGATGGCGAGTTCTGTCGATTCGAGCCAATCAAATCCCTCTGTGTCTTTTAACTCTCGCTGGGTTTGAATAACTTTTCGAAAGGTCGAATCTTTCTTCATAGCACGCATCCATTGTAGATTCTCTAAGAGTATTTTTTCTCAGTTCCTTTCTATAAACAGGAAGCAAGGCATTTTCAGCTTTAATGCGAGCCACGTTGTGTGAATCTCCGTTTTGCTCGTATTCATTTATCAAAGCGTTGAACTCGGCTTCGTGGCGACTAAAAGCTTCATCTTGAATAGGTGACCAAGCATCTATCTCCTCTTTCTCTTCTTGGGAAGATTCCATTTCTTCGCTAGATTGAGAGCCTTGAGATGACTGTTCGCTTTCTTGCGAACTTTCGCTTTCTTCGAAATTTCCATACCCTTATTGATAGTCTCTCCACATCGTGATCTTTACTACACAAGTGCTGACAACACACTGAACTAATCTGAGCTGGTTGTGTCTTTCTTTTATATGTTTCGATAGAGGCGCGGTTACACGGCAAAATCCTTATGAATTGATTTGTGTTTTGTTTGAGAACAAAATGTTAGAATGAAATACTTTACGGATGTTCCGCGAATTCACTGTAAGGTGGGATTACAGGCCTGAAGCTTTGTTGGCTTTTTCGCTAGCAAAGGTTTCATCTAAAAACGATTTTACGTTTGGTTGATCTTCGTGTATGTAAATCCACTTTGTTTTTCCGTTTGAATAATGTCTTAATTTAACTGGCCAGTAATTTCCTCCGCACCAATAGACCGTAGGACACGGACGGGGATTGTAAGGATTTCCGGAACTGGTGTACTACAGTCAGTGGCAGGATAGATACGAAGCTATGAAATCATCCATCGGAAACGACATTCAGTTTTTTCGTGGGCTTCCAAATTTTAAGGATGACCTTCAGGAAATTAATCCAAAGTTTAACAACGTGCTGGTGTTTGACGATCTGATGGCACAGGCAACGGATAGCCCTATCGTTTCCCGTCTGTTCACTCAAGGCCGCCACCGAAATGCAAGTGTCATTCTCTTGCTACAAAACAGGTTTCCGAAGAGAAAGTTCAACACGGATGTAAGTCGGAATGCTCAGTACATGGCACTTTTCCGAAGTCCTAGCGATCGAAAACAAATCGGAATCGTCGCCGAACGCATGTTTGATAAGAATCGCCAGCGATTCATGACAGCCTATTATCAAGAAACAGAGAGAGCTTTTGGCTGTATATTTGTTGACAACCGACCAGACACGCCGGGAAATAAACAAGTATTGACCGACATCTTCGATTCCTGCCGGCGCTACCCTAGCATTAACAAATCCTCGAAATCAGAAGAACAAGTGGAAGCGACCCCTTCAGTAAAGACCGTCAAATGTGGAGAAAGATCTCCACCTCAACCTTTGAAACCGTTTGATGTTGTTTGATCTGATGTGAGTATACCAGTTTGGCGAAATTACTTGGAAGGAGCGCCCCATCTCGAAACCATGCCAGAAGGGTTTGGTCTTGCGGAAATGTACACCAGTTCCCGAAATCCTTACAATCCCCGTCCGTGTCCTACAGTCTATTGGTGCGGAGGAAATTACTGGCCAGTTATAGTGAATTCGCGGAACATCCGTAAAGTATTTCATTCTAACATTTTGTTTTCAAACAAAACACAAATCAATTCATAAGGATTTTGCCGTGTAACTGCGCCTCTATCGAAATATATAAAAGAAAGACACAACCAGCTCAGATTAGTTCAGTGTGTTGTCAGCACTTGTGTAGTAAAGATCACGATGTGGAGCGACTATCAACAAGGGTATGGAAATTTCGAAGAAAGCGAAAGTTCGCAAGAAAGCGAACAGTCATCTCAAGGCTCTCAATCTAGCGAAGAAATGGAATCTTCCCAAGAAGAGAAAGAGGAGATAGATCCTTGGTCACCTATTCAAGATGAAGCTTTTAGTCGCCACGAAGCCGAGTTCAACGCTTTGATGAATAAATACGAGCAAAACGGAGATTCACACAACGTGGCTCGCATTAAAGCTGAAAATGCCTTGCTTCCTGTTTATAGAAAGGAACTGAGAAAAATGCTCTTAGAGAATCTACGATGGATGCGTGCTATGAAGAAAGATTCGACCTTTCGAAAAGTTATTCAAACCCAGCAAGAGTTAAAAGACACAGAGGGATTTGATTGGCTCGAATCGACAGAACTCGCCATCGATAAGCGAAAATTCTTACTCAATCGATTGTTTGTCAAACAAGCTCTTCCCGATGAATAAGACTAAATCAACTCTGTTCGTTTTCATGTAAGCTTTTAAATTGTCTGTATAATTATGAACTTGTTTGTTATCAATAAATATAGTTTGAACTTTACAAAGTGTGGTTTTATTGTTTTAGCGCGCGCGTAATTGGTTGCTTTGTTTATTTTTCCTGAGGTGCCAATTTTTCATGCAAATTTAGTTCAGTGTGAGTTCGTACAATTAAAAGTTTAAACTTTGAAGCTACCGGTAAAGTTGTAAAACTTGAAGTTGATGGCTGCGAAACTGAAAATCGACATAGCGTCTAGCAATGAAGCGGTTATATAAATGTTGCGGATTTTAGTAAAGTAAAAAAGCGGTTGTTTATACTATGCAATCTTATTGCTTCTAAACTTGAATGTTTCGGAATCCTCTAATTAGTTTTATTCGGTTAAAATATCGACCACAGCTTTGATGGTCTAGTGGTCAAGACACTGCGTTGTGGCCGCAGTAACCCAGGTTCGAGTCCTGGTCAAGGCATGTTGTTTTGCTCTATGTCTGTAAAATATATCTGTGTCAGTTGTGTTTTGTTTTGAAGTGAGTTGGAATAGAGCGGGAGAGTTTGGGCATGTCTATTGTTCCTATTGTTTTAGAATCACACAAAAGGTACAGGTATAGGTATTGGCAGTTTATTACATATGCAGGAAATCCAAATTAGTATGCAGGAAGGCATATTGTGACGTCATTGACTAGGCACTTACTAGGCACCTAATCCAAATTAGTTTGCGGGAAATCCAAATTAGTATGCGGGAAAATCCAAGGGAAATCCGTAACGAGGCTTAAATCTAATCACTATCTACTACTCCTGTTTAGGACAAAAAGTGATGGAATCGATACCCCGTTAATGACAAGAACTCTATTTGTAGTAACGTTCGCTGTCGGGCCGCACGTCTCCATAAGGCCAGTTAAGGGATCGGTAGGAAAGTTATACTACAACTAAGTTACTACATGATATTAAAAGCATCTAGGTAAAAAGAAATCAAAACCTTTTTGGATCTTATTCTTACCTGTATATTATTTACTGCGCATGAGACATGATGGGCTCAAATCAAACCTTGGAATGGAATGGAAACAGATAACTTGTTAGGTTGATTGCCTTTGAATGATTCGTCGAAAATCTTATTACATGCATTATTACTCTATACTCGAAACTCATCCAAATGCAACCAAAATATGAAATGAAAAGTTTTTTGTCATGTATTTCAAAACGTCTGTAAAAATTACCCTCTGACGTAAACAACATCCACTTCGTTCATCGAACTAACAAACGCAAAATTCGCGAACTTAAGCTAAGACCAATTTACAACTATCTATAGTAACTTGCGGTCTCGTTGCGTACGCTTGAAGCTCTCATCCGACAACCTAAAGTAAAATAGCTGTATACCTATCGTGAACATTAGTTATGTAAGTAGGGTTATAGGAGACGTCGTCGTGACACTTCAGTAACACTGTTTTACCGGAAGTGAGAGTAGCCGGAAGTCATTAAATAGGAAGTGCAAATGGCAAAGCTATAAACCGGAAAAGCACAATTTAAAATCTGCGTGCATAAATTTGCATGCAAAATCGTGACACAAAAAAAAAATTAAAAAAAAAGAAAAACGGAGGCCATTTTATAACTCATGCCGCTACGCGCGTGAGTAATAAATTAAATAATAAAAAAAGAAAAACAAAGGCCATTTTATAACTCATGCAGCTACGCGTGTGAGTAATAAAAAAAACGGAGGCCATTTTATAACTCATGCCGCTACGCGCATGAGTAATTATATGTTATATTATGCGTAATCCGAAGTCCGTCGATCCGGTAATTCGGTAGTTTGTTGTCCATACTGACCATAACGCAGGCTCAAAAATTTATCTTCAAAATGGCGAAGAATGTTTTCCAAAAATGATGTTGACAGTTTTCGATGGCGTTTATGGTTCTCCCAATGTTTTATAACTTATTTGTCTCACTCTTACAGGCATAAATTGGAGCTATTACAACAAGGTAGCAATGAATATCCTCATAGCAAAGTCAACAGCGATGAACTGCACGATAAATATCGACGAAGAGCTGAATTTAGAGTTCGAACTATTAAAAAAAATAATATGCTTGATTTGGCCGGATCGTAATGGACCATAACGGTCCGAAGCACTTAACCCTATTCAGACTGGGGGGGGGGAGGGCTTTTCGAACCCCCCCTCCAGTAAAATTGTGATAACTCTTACACCGAAATGGCTATGAGGCTGAAATTTTCTGACTTTTCCTAGAATTTATATGGGGACATTTTGGTATCCATAACATGTTAGTGTGATTAACCATGTTGCCACGGCAACCGGTTTTTGACACATAGGTTTTCAAAATATTAAAATATGGTGAATTTTTTAGTTTAAGATCTTGTTCTTTGACTTATAGTGCATTTTCTTGTTAGAATAGTTTCTATTTGGGACTAGTTCTTGAATGACATCAAACATTTTTAACATCAAATATTTGGGGGGAGGGGTAGGTAAATTTTTGCTCTCTTTTACGTATAGACAAAAAATTTGTACTATTTATTAAATAACGCTTCTAAGTTCATTGTTTGGATAATAGACATTAGTTTGATACGTGTTTTATACATTCTGATCCTTTTCTCTTTTAGATATTTTTTAAATTTTAATTTAAACAAAAAAAAAGGAAATCCAAGATGGCGGATCCAAGATGGCGGATCCAAGATGGCGGACAATAATTTCAAAATTATAGTTTTATCGCCTTTTTTTGCTTTTTCTCGCTTTACAAGTGTGTCTTTGTTTGTATTTATTATGTTTTAATATTAAAGAGATGATTTTACAGTTATATTTGATATTTTAAGTATCTGGATGGAAAAATATCAAAGAAACGTCGGAAAAACAAAAATGACGTCATTGTGACGTCATAATTGGGTGTGGCAGGTCAAAACTGGGTGTGAGGTTTCCTTGTATGGAGGTGAACATTGTGTGAAAATTTCATGGTCCTAGCCTTACTGGTTCCAGAGATATGAAGGGGGGGGGGTCCGAGGAGCCCCCCCCCCCCCAGTCACAGATTGCCAAAAAAAGCCCAGTCTGAATAGGGTTAAATGACATATGTTTCAGCCTTTGCTTTTTTTGTACCCCTTATTGTGCCAGAAAGTAAAATTCAGAGTTATTGTAGAGAGGTGTCCCATTGCTTTCTTGCATTGAAAATGAAGTAAAGACAAAAACCCTCATTTGCAAGCTTTATGAAATGTGCTTGAGAAAGCTTTTCTTGCTAAATATAAGATTGTTATAAGCAGAATGATGCTTAGCTGAACATCTGCTGTCTTTTCCTTGCAATTTCATTAAAATTAAACCACTTTTTTTAATTTCCGAAGTTTGATGATATCGCCAGAAAAACGTATAAATCGTTGAGTGAGATGCAAAAATTCCTTCATACTAAAAAGCTTTTTAGTTGCCCAAAAAATTTATTGTATGTTTCGTACCATAAATATACTTCGTACTTCTAGTATTAAAACTATGTTGTTAGCTTGTTGCCCATTGAAAATATTAAGATATAAAATGACCTAATTTTGGCGTCTCGGGAAAATGACCAAACATGCCCTTCACTTACGGTATTCGGAAAGCAACAAATCAAAGCAACCGATTCCAATAGCACATTTGGCTACAAGACTGATCAATATAGAATACGATTTAGTACTTTTTATTCCCAGGCTGCTATTTTTGTTGTCTTACCACTCGATTATATTTAGTTAATTAGTATGCATAAATTTGTGCCAAATGGCCATTTTTAGGGGGGAGGGGGACCCTGCATCTCAGAGAGAAAAAATTTTGACCTTATATTTTGGTAAGTGTATCTACTCATGTCCCTCAACCTTGATTTGAGTATTATCACCTCCTGCCTGGCCCTATGTGGAGACTCTTTTAAAGTTGCTTTTGACAAAATATAGAAATCAACGTCGCGTTTCGCATGAAAATTCCTCTAACCAAAAACTGAATGTGCTAGATATAACAATATTATAAGACAAAGATTTAGTTAAAAAATGCAGTATAAGATGTTATTGTAATGTATGTGCTTCAAAATGACATTACCAGGAATATATATTTAAACAATTTTGTATATACATGTACACGACACGGACCTGACTACAGAGGAACCGCTGTACAACGACCCAAAATACCAGTCAGTTTAAGGACCAATTGACACATTCATTCATTTTTTGCATTCACGGCGCTATCGACGGATATAGTCGTCAAAGTTTATGGCTTGAAGTGGGCTCCTCAAACAAAAACCCTCTTTTTGCTGGTTAGTGTTTCCTCGACTGTGTGGTGCAAGTTGGGAATATGTCGTGGTGATGCCGGTCAGAAAACTTCAACATCGCTGCAATACAGCGGTTCTTTAGGTGCAATTCAACGAAAACCTTTCAAGAGGAGAATTTTTTTCTTTATGGAAGATCCCTCTCAAATCAACAAATTGAAGTATGATGGGCATTTCCCAGGAAAACCGAGAGTGGCTGGTTAATTTCCTACTTTAAAGATCTCAAAGACTAAGGTCTGCTTTATGATGACGATTAAATTTACATGGAGCGTTGAAATTTTGTTTCATGTTTCTTTTAAGAGTGGCTGATAACAGGCAGTCAAATCTCTACGAAGTTCCTGTAGAAGCTAAGAATTAGAAGTTTCTATGGACGTTTGTTGCGAGGAGCCAGAAGGTGATATCTAGGACAGTGTACTGAGGCCTCTAGCTTGTGAAAGCGATGCTTAACCTTTCGTTATCTACATAAATTAAAGGTTGAATTTTAGGGTATTTGGATAAGCATTTCCAAAAATTCGAAAAGCTACAACAATCGTATAGTTTATGATTATGATTTCCTATCGTGTAACAACTTTTCTCTCCCAGCTTTTAGCCTTGATCCTAGCTTTGTCCTAAAAGTGAATAAATCAGAAGTTGGAAATTGAAAATGTGGCTTTTGAAGAGAGGTGGCTGTTATGGTTGAGTATTAGAAGTTCGATTGTATTCTCTATTTCTTTCTTTCTGTATTGTCTATTTGTATTCTCTATTTCTTTCTATTTCATTGAATCATGTTTATTTTCGCATTCTCTTATTCAGAAAACAACAACAGAAACAACTGAACAAACAATGACTTAACTACCTCAGTAGGCGAATAAGTAAAAGTTCTATTCTTTATCTTCATCCTACTTATTTTGAATGCATCCCTTATATTCTGTTTATCTATGTGTACATAAGGTACCCATATATATTGATGTCTATCTTTTCACATTCACTTACAAACTCGTCTCCGGGCCCTTCTCCCCTTTCAAAGTGACGGAGCGGGGATAGAGCTGCAAAAATACCCCTAAAATACTGGCGAATTTTGTCGCGTAAGTTATAATGAAATGTCCTAATTTCGTTCGAACAAGGGTTTCACATTGCTACAAAATAAACTCGGCTATCAGTCGCTAGAAATAGCTACCGAAACGCATTTTTATCGTGTGTCACATGGCAAGGAGCTTGTGCTCCCGCCCTGCCATTTTAAGAGGCCCTGCACCTAAGAAACGACCGATGACTCCCGGCTGAAAAATAAAATCGGCGATTTTTTTGTCACAAGCAAAGGTTGCCAAACTTTATTTAAAAATGAATTTCTTTTGTTTTAGTTTCGCTTTTTTTCTCAAATATCGACTCGCGAAGTTGTGTTGTCTGATGGCACCAAAATAGAACGTAAAATATGACCTTCAGAAAGGAGGTTCAGAATTTTATATCGCAACGCAAAATGATCAAACACTTTCACGTGAGTAAAGAAAAAAGCTTATTTATGCTATATCATTCGATAATCATCGAAAAACAGTCAAAGGGAATGCAGAATAAACATTTAAATATACCATTACCAAATTAGATGTAGCGTTAGGTCTGATTTTAAAAAAAATATTTCTCAAAAGTTCAACACTATATAAGATGATCACACTAGTAAATCAAAAGCTAAAAGGATAGACCTTACGTCCATGGAAAAACATTTTGTGGCCAAAGTAAATTGACTTTGCACGAAGTGTTAAAAGTTACTGTATTTACCGTTATTTTGCCACTTTGGCGAAACACTTCTGTGTTGTCAAGAAGGCTCTCGATAGCGTCGTAAATGCCACATTGAAATTTGTTAAGCACTCATCGACCACCCTAAAGAGGAGAAAATAATGTTAAAAGAACACAGAGGACGAAAAAGGGGAAAATTTTCCGAGGTTACCATCCGCTTAGGAGAGTTGAATCTTCGCAACGTGGTCGCGTGACAACATTCGTATTTCCAAACTGCGGCGGAATCTAAACGTTTCAGGTTAAAAGAGAGAGTATTGAGTGTCTGAACAACTTTTCCAAGGCCAGAAACTTTGTAGTAATAGGATGTTGTACACGAAAATGACGAACTGAACTCAAATTTACCTTATATCGGGCGCAGTCATCGATAAGTTCGAATACGTGTTGCATTTCGTTACATACAACGGATGTTACGGGTCAACGCTTACTGAAGTGAAGAGGTCAGCGGACTTTCTTGTGACAGCATTGATAATCAGAAACATGAAGAAAATAAATTTTCCAAGACCTGAAAATTTGTGGTAAAAAGTTGTTATAGTATATTCCTTTCTGTATGATCAGCCTTTCATTTTATTTGTTTATAATTATTTCTGCTGATCAGATCCTTCACAAAGATCCAGTACTTCTAAAACTCATTAATAATTCATGAAGTGACCAACCAATAAATGACGTCCATTTTGGTCAGGTGGATAAGTCTTGATACCCAATGAAACACCAGATGAAAACACGCCGTGTTTTGATATCAAAACACACGTGTGTCTATATCAAAATTACAATAACAAAAGCAAAAATCTCAATACTAATATTTATTGAAATCAACTTACTACTTAACAATACTGATGGCTTTTACATTACTCTTTCTTATCGAAATATTTGGAACCTTTAAATTACAGTAAAACAATTTTTTTACTTACAAAGTCAGGTTAAAAATAAACACAAGCACTGGTTACTTTTATATGCACATGCCTACCTTTTGTCCTTATAATCCAAAGGATTAAATGCAGATGCGCCCTTCATCTCCTCTAAATGCCTCTTTAGACCGCACACGATACCATACAACGTTCGTGGAGGATACCGGCCGCCCTTCTTATTTGCCACCTCCTGGATAAATTTAGCAAGCCAGTAGTTGAGTGATAAAGCATCCATGACCTCCAGATTGTCCTCGACACTACACACGAGGTGAAAGTCGTAATCTTCGAAAACGCTTCCAACTTCCAATTCCGGAAATTTAATTCTTCTGGTGCTTTGCCATTCGCGAAAAAATTCCACCGCCCACTTATCTTTGTATTTCGTACTACTTGGTCTACCTTCACTGACCAAAGCACACTCTTCTTCAATAGTCCTTGGAACTCTAAAACGGGAATTAGCTGTGCTTGCATCCATCTCTCACAAGCACATGCGAAAATGACTGACCAAAAAAAAGTGACGACCAGGCCAACTTTGAATAATTTACATACTAATTTTGTAAACAATACAATACAACAACACAATAATATATTACAACAATAGATACTTTGAGAAGCCATATCAAAAACTCGTGCTTCGGGTTTCATCAGGCGTTCCAAACACCTCGAAACAATAAAAGCACTCGGCCGAAGCGGCCTCGTGCTTTCATCTGTTTCTCGGTGTTTGGAACGCCTGATGAAACCCTCGCACTCGTTGTTGATATATTACTTCCAATTTGGCGAGTGGCCCTTTCATTTACAAATTGTATTTATTTTGAGTTGAAATATAAAGCTTTCAACAGCTTGACGGTGCTCATGTTTCAATTACAAAGGAAGCTTCAGATGTTTAGTTAACAATGTAAAGGACAATCATTTTTTTAACGGATGACTGCTTTAAAATATTATATAAGTGCATTTCGGAAATATTTTGCTTTATACAAATTATTTACTTTATTACTGTTCTGCAGCCCTGTAACCAAAAGAAATTGGCAACTAATTACAATCATAAATCCTATAAACAACACAACCTCTTTTATAACTTCGATTTCTTTGGTCAAAATATAATACCCAAACATTTCGGTGAAAAAAGCCTGCTATTTTGCCTTAAAAAGTCGACTGTAATTAGATTTTCAGGCTGAGAAAAATACTTATTCAATAGGAAGCAACAGCGTTTGCTTTAGTCAAAAATTTCACAGCTCCCCCCTTAATTTGAGAAAAACGAGTCGCTTAAATGTTCACGCCAAAATTACGTCACTTGATGCGGTTTCCGGCAAGGGAAACAAGTCGAGTTTCCTTCGATCTCTTCCGAAAAAAATATTCTTAAGCTCGACTTGTGGTTTAGTCTACATGTCTTCTCTGCGAAATATATATATTGATTTCAAAACAGCAAGCTACTGGACTTCACGCATATATCGTGGACTCTGCGGGTTCCTGAGGTCTGTTTGTGGTTACTAAGAACGTCTGATTCAAAACAAAACAAACAAAACAAACAAACAAAACTTTATTAGACATATAAACTTAAATATAGTTACCCTGCAAATTAGCAAAAACGCTATTCGAGGCAGAGAAAAGTAATGTAATTGAAAATAATAAAGGTTAGACAATATAACAATACAGAAGCTGATCTGTAGAGTTACAGATTGTTTTAAAGCTTTGATAAAATCATGATATTGGTGGCAGACACGGGAAATAAATGAAATATGCAAATTATAACAATTTCATTTGTTTAATATCACAAAGTATTTGGGGAACATCAATATAGTCATCTGTTTTCTGAAGAATCTCCAGAAGAATTTGTTTGATTTTCGATTTGAATTGAGATTTCCTCATGTCATGTAGTTTTGTAGTCATGTAGTTTTGTAACTGCTTCCTTCAAGAGAAAGGATAGAAAGGTGAAGATGTGAGTTTTATTGTAGACATAACTCGATTTCGAAAGGAGAAATTATGTCTAATTCATAATTATTAAAAGCTTGTCTTGTTACGTCCACATCTGTCCAAAAGAAGGAGCTATTTCATGACTAGTGATCTTGCTAAATTGCACAACATTTTCTTTTAACACTTGTTCAGGAGTCGACTCAAAATATTTATTGAGTATCTCTACATTGTTACTCATGCGCGTAGCGGCATGAGTTATAAAATGCCCTCCGTTTTTCTTTTTTTAATTATTATTTTTTGTGTCACGATTTTGCATGCAAATTTATGCAGGCATATTTTAAATTGTGCACTTCTGGTTAATAGCTTTACCATTTACACTTCCTGTTTAGTGACTTCCGGCTACTCTCACTTCCGGTAAAACGGCGTTACTGAAGTGTCACGACAGCGTCTCCTACAACCCTACTTACTTTACTATCGTTCACGTTAGGTAGATATAAGAGTTAGTCGAATCACTGGCTTCATTGTGGTACAGTCTTCATTTACAAAACATTCAATAGTAAACAACGTGGTTTGCAGGAACGATGACTGAATGAAAGGAGTAACTCTTCTCCATATCGGACATCTTCTTATCATGTTTAAAATATATCGTTAAACTTTCTTACGCATGCGCATGAGTATAGGCTGCTTGGAGCCTCTTGTACTCAGTAAAAAAACATCTTTTGCGTATGTACAGTTCATTAGTTGATTGCTCGTTTTTGTGGCCGTTTCTGTTGTCATGTCACGGTGGGGCAAGACCCACCCCACACGCGGTCATAAATTTCACTGTTTTTTAAAACAATATGGCGGCCTTTCGCGCGCAATGTCTCATGGGTAGACCCATTGTCCTTTCGATCGGGTATTTGAGAGTCCAACTGTGAAGCCTGGGTACTACTTATAACTTTTTTGCCGCCATCGTCGTTTTCTGTGGTTAACAAGCTTTCGATGGGTGTGTTTCATGCCCATATTCTTGTCTTTTTTTTAACACAATGGAAGAGGAAACTGGAGCTTCAAAGAGCAACCAAATGCTGCGGGAGACACCAAGGTCAGTGAATTATAGGCTTGAGTTTTCAGCTATTTTTGAACAAATTTCAAAATTCTAAAAACATACGATTTAAGTTCATTTACCGTATGATTCGTTTGTGAACAAAAAATGTGTCTGTGATCGTCAGTGTTAAATTTAAATCAAGCGTTATTTTGCTCCCTAACAGTTCCATGCATCGAAAGAGAAAGAAACGTTTTGATATAGGGCAGTATCGAAGACAGTGTAAGAAAATGAAGGAAGATAAACTTCAGGCACTTGTTAGAGAAAAGGTTGAGAAGGAAAATGAAGTTTTAGAACTTAGGAAGAAAGCAGAGAAACTTAGCAACAAGATAAAGTATAGAAAGAGGAAGGTAGGAAGGTGATACTGCCGCTTTTTTTTGTAATATGGGGGGGACCGGTCATTAGTTATTAAGGGGGGTGGGGGGTCAAGGGTATTTTAGAGGGAAGGGGGTTATTTTTAATTAAAGAAATAAGGGTGGTCATCTTTTTTTTCTGCTAGATGTCTTAATTGTTTGTTTTTGTGTAGTGGGCGAAAAGTGGGATATTAGTCCACATGATATTGATACACTGAAATGACAAGCAGTGACAGTGCAACGATGTACACGATAACGTTATGAAAGTCATCGCTTGTAATGTGGTATCGCCCAGTGTCAATATGGTGTCGCCCAAAGTTGCATTGGCTAGTCGACTCCATGTACCCAAATACAAAAAAATCTACTAGCCTGCGTAGTAGTCGTTTTCTTTCTGAGAGTGCGGGAGGCGCGTGAAGGCATGGAAACGACTGCTACGCAAGCTAAAAAACTACAGTATGGACACCTAAGAATTATGGTAGAGGGGGGTCGGATTTAAATTAATTATCGATTAAAAGAGGGTGCGCTGCTTGCCATTTTCAGGCCAGGGAGGCGGTCCCTGCAGAAATTTTTATCTTTCAATATATTTTTCCCTCCCCCCCTCTTGTTAAATTAGACTGGTCTCTTATGACCTATTAATGTTGACAAAGAATGACTGTGGAAATTATAAATAACAATACATTAAACTATTCGATGGTGGATAGAGATTCCCATCTAGCAAATGGCTGGATTTCAGCTTTATCTTTTACCCTTAATTAGCTCAATATCAGAAACCTTTAGTACGATTTTCTCTCTTTTCACCATGTATTTTTTTTTATGGGATGGGCCATTTAAAAATAAAGGCATTTGAAAATATGAAAATTCATGATCATTTCCTTAAGTTAGTTATTTTTTTATGACTAGGTCACTGGACTCCATGATGTTTTAGCAGAACTACAACCAACAAGCAAGGTTCCAAGACTTCCCACTATCACAAGTGAAGTAAAGGATGACAATAGTGAGCAATTGAAGCTTTCAGAATCTCAGAACAGGCGAAGGAAACGGATGACTTGTGAGAATTTGGTGTCACTTCATTGCCAAAGCACCCAGGCAGAAAATGAACAGAAAAAGGATTAGGCTGTTCTCGATGGTATGTGGGTTGCACTTGTCACAAAATCAAGCAAGGAAGATCTCAACAAGTATTTTGAAAACTCAACAATTCTATGAAAAAAGTAGTACCTAATATTATCAAGAAAAAAGCTGTAGAATCTGAGAAATCTGAAAGCAATAAAATCAGGAGCGTGAGAGTATTATATGAAGGGGGTTTAATGAGCAAAAAGAAGTACAATGCCATACGCAAGTGCCCAAATGAAATAATGCAAGGCTGCCGTGCACCAAACATCATACCTTACAAACCTCTTTCAAAGTTTATAGAAACTATTGACATAGGTGATGTTAGGGATCTAAGAGAATTTTGTGAGGAAGCAGGCTTAAATTCTGTTTCAGGGGTGTATAGAAGTCTAGAACCACTACTTCTACAGTTAGTATCTCTTTATATTAAGGTCAATGCTACCCTTCCTTGTTTACATTGGTTCAATGAGGAAGTGGGTGTGTTTCACGTTGCTGTAGGTGCTGATGGAGCACCTTTCGGTAAGGACGAGACAGCAACAGCTTATTTGGTAAGCTTTTTGAATCTCCTTGAACGAGTTGCCTATTGTGAAGACAACTTTCTTCACATAGGTTCCAATTGTAATGAAGATGACCCAGTTATGATCAATTTCACTAAGCATCCTTTCAAAGAAATGGAAACTATAGAGGCCAAAAAGTACATGATTAGAAATGTGGAGGTGAAATTTGTTTCTCAACTTGTTTCATGTGATCAAAAATGGCTAGCTTGTATGGCAGGGGAACTAAATAATGCAGCTACATATTTCTCTACATTTGCCAACGTCAGCAATATGAATATGGGGGAGGGGGGACATTGGTGACAAAAAGGCAACTTGGCAGTGCTGGAAGTTTTCAGACAAAATTGAGAAAGCAAAAGCTGTAGAGAAATTCAAACAGAAGCTTTCTCAGAAAGAATTAAGAGCCAGGACAAAGGTCACTACCTTTATTGCAAACCAGAAATCTAGACGGGAGATTCAGCCCCCCCCCCCCGGGAAAATTTGTAGACAAAGCCAAGGTTGAACCATTGCACATGTGCAACAATGCATGGCAGCACTTGTTCCAGCAAATGTTTGTTATAGCTATGAAGCTTACAAACCAAGAGGTGATTAAAAAGGCTGACACTTTTGAAGACTTGCCATGCACATGTGCTTTCAAAAAGTTTGTTACTTGCCTAGAACAGTTACTTAAGTATAATATGCTTTGCAACAACATCTGTAAGTGGTATAATGAAAAGCGCAAAAAGGGTCAAGATTTGTCATACAGATTTACAGGCAAAGAATCAACATTCTTTGCCTGGAATTTTGGGCATGTGACAGAAACACTATTACAAATGAATCCTGAAAAGAACCAAGCTTTAAAGTTACACGCTCTTCACGATGCTGCTGAAAAGTTGCGTGATAGTGTCTCCCTCTTCAGTAGGGTAAAAATCACCGAAGAACAAATTTTGCAGTTAGAGAAATCTTGCATGGAATATTTCAATGGGAATGCTTTGTTTTTACGAAAAGTAAATCCCACAGTCTGGTCAATTGGATATACAGTTCCTTTGCACACAAAAGAAATGGTTCAAACATTGTCATATGGGTTGGGACTCAACACCATGCAAGGGCGTGAAGCCAAGCCAAGCTTAAAAAATACATGGAAAACACAACCAATGTTCAAAAGGGTCAGAGGTGATGGCATGTTTTCCGACATGAGCACATTGCATTAGTTTGGCTTAGAGATATTGATCCCCACTCAGCAAAATACAGGAGGCAAAGCTTGGAAGGCCAAGCCAAAGCAGTTATAGGGGAATATTACATTCCAAAAATGTAGTGAGGCTGATTACTGCTACTGTGGTCTTCGCAAACAGCAGGTAACAGACAGCAAATGTTCTATTTGTGGCAGTGACTTAATGAAGTGGATAAATCAAAGTGTTGCAGCAGAGAAAGTATTACCTGCAATAAAGCATTATTTGATTGAAAAAGGTGATCAAAAATAGCTGAAAAATCAAGCCTATAATTCACTAACCTTGGTGATACCTTAGGTCTTCTATTTGAGTGAAAATCATTTAAGAATTTGGAATAGTTCTTAGATCAGTCAAGAAACACATTGTTTGTACCAGACACATTTATAATTGTCTTAGAGTTGTACGATTTCTAGTATTCTATAACTCCCAGTATTGACAATCACATTCTCCTTACCGCACTCACTATATTCTCCATACTATTTGGGAGACTTTTATTGTATGTCCCTTATGTGATGTTAGATGATCATGCTTTCAATTCTCATGACCTGTTACTATGATCAAATGTGTAGCGGTGCTTTAAGGGAGAAATCAGATACTGGTAACTACTGGGACTTAAACAAGGTACACTTTACAATGCAAGTTTTCAGAGTACTATTAAGCTTTGAGTTAGAGAAAGTTTTAAACACATTCTCTGGTTAAATACAGCATTCTTCTAAAGAAATGACATTTTTTTTTACATTTTTGTTTTCATTATATTTTTCTCATTTGCTTTTGCTCCACAAATTTATTTTTTTTCAAAAAAAACTTTTTAACCAGAGAACGTTTTTAAAAATTTGTTTACCAGGAATCCAGGTTACAGATCTTCTGTTTTCTTAAGTGTATATTTGTTAAACATAAATCAAGCCCTCCTTAAACAGAACATGTTATGGATGTAGGGAAATTAAATCTGTTCAAAAGTATATTTGACTGTTGTAAGTCTCCTGGAACATTCACAATTATTTTAATATCAACAAGAAACCAGAACCACAACGACAAAAGGCTTTTTCCTTGTCCGTACTCGATTAAACACCGCAGATGGAAGCAAAATTACCAATAAACGCAGCCCTCGAATAAACGCCGCATCCAATCAGAAGAATGCGGCGTTTATTCGAGGACTATAAGAAAAAAATTAGTACGGTACAACTGGTAACGATTCTATCTCAGCAAAAAAGCAAGACATTGGAACTTTCAACATGTTTCTGTTTTACATAATATTTACAAATGGTTAACCGTAATAATTATTGTTGTCAATGATTTAAGAAATATAATTTTGAAATAAACGCCGCCCTCGAATAAACATCGCAATGGAAACGGTAAAAATGTAAACGCCACAGCATTTAATCGAGTAAATACGATACACCTGTACATCAATGGTAAGACCACTGGAAAAGTTTAATAATCATGATTAAGTACCAACACATATTTTTATTCGTTCCCCTTTATTTATATCTGGGCCTTGCAATGGAGCTGAATTCTAATGTACCAAAATAACCATGTTGTCATAATCTGATCCTCCATGAAATAAAACAGAACAATTTCAGTTAATGTTGAGGCACACCATGTTGATTCCAGTAGCCGTAATGAAAACTCACAGACAGAACTTCTGAGTTCTTAAGATATTTTAATCTCATGGGCTTTGATTCTGTTATGACAACTTCACATCTCTCAGCTGACCTCTCCTTTCCAGAAGAAAACTTTTTTCAGCAGTTTTTCTTTGACTATCAAATCGCCCTCCAAGTTCAGTCTATCGAAGATAAACACAGCTTTCCTCAACTCTGTAAGTTTAACATCAGTTGCAGCATCTGATTCTTTATATTCATGTCCATAGCCATTTCGTTGAATTATGTGGTTTACAATAACACGAAATACCTCCTGGGGAAGGTCAAGGGTGAAATCGTCTTGCCATGGAGTCGCCATAGAAGGTCTTGTGCGAAGTCTGCGGGTTATTTTCGCATGAATCTTCTTCAATGCATTGATGACCATAGATTTGGTACCAACTAGCTGTTGTATCTATCTGTTCCTTGACTGATCACGGTATTTTTCCTCCAAAACTCCCGCTGCGGCTTCCACCTCATTAAAATATTTACTAATAGAACGCATAATTGTTGGATTTTCCGTTTGAGATAGATAGTCGTGAACATTTGTCTGTAGAAATTTGTTAATTCCCCGCGAAGGAGGATTCGTCGCAAAAATATTATCCGCCATTTTGAATTTTACCCAAGTGACATTTCGGACCCTTCATGATCGTTTTTATCTCGTTAATGTGCATGCGCATAAACGAGATTTCGGAATCAGTACCAAAAAAGGGACAAACGTTGTTAACAAAGGTTCACTGATATTTTTGTGGACTTTTGTCCTGGAGTTAGTTCTTTCTTCTTTATAGAAGCTATATTAGGGCATTGAGGATATGGTTGGTTAAACCGGTTAGGATTTCAAGAACGGCGTCACACACTGCCACTAAAATTTTTGGGGAGCACCCCCGGACCTATTGTTAATTTCCCTAGGGTTTTAGGATGTCAGAACTTGTCATGATGTTGTCAAATCTCACATTACGTCACCGCAATTAAGTTTCGATATCTCATGTTACCTATCAGTGTTTCAAATTTTCATTTGTCGTAAAGCCATTAAAGCTGCTTTAAAAGGGTTAAAATAGGTGAAATACGTTTTCTTGGGAAACGCAGTTTGACCATTGTTTCACCATTTTGACCATTGCGACCATTGTGACCATTGTTTCAGCTGTGGAGGGCGTGGACATTTCGGTTACCAGTGTTTCAGACCAAGGTTACAAAGCCCAGAACATTTCCAGGGAAACGGCATGGGGTCGCCACCGCGGGACAGGGGGCAACCCAGAAGATACATGAACAGTCCCAACAATGCATGAATTGCGGGAAAAGGGAACAACAGGGCAATAGGCACTTACGCTGCTCACAGTGCCATGCCAGCAACTATTGTTGTTCAAAAGTGTGTCAGAGGACACATTGGGGGGAACACAAAAAACTTTGCCAAGCCATTAGAGAGGTGGAATCCAGACAAACCAGGGCAGGTGTTGGAGACATGAATACGTCATTTCCCTCTCATCTAACACCACGACAGCGTACAAAATTGACCAAGTTAGTGGGAAGAAGATGTATGGTAAGCTGTGTACTGCAGGGGAGAAGAGTGGATGCCCTGTGGGATACTGGTGCTCAGGTCTGTGTTATGTCAAAGCGTTGGAAAGAGATTCATTTACCTGAAGAACCAATAAGAGACATCAGTGAGTTACTGGAGGGAGAGGAACTGAACCTTCAAGCTGTAAATGGTACGGAAATTCCATATGATGGTTGGGTCAAGGTAGATTTTCAGCTAGCCGGAGAGAACGAAGAGTCTGAACTATTGACAATTCCCATACTTGTAGGAAGTCAGGCTAACCAAGAACATCCCATCATCGGGTTTAATGTCATTGAAGTGGTGATAAAAAGAAATGGGAGTTCTGACGCCCCAGATTTCTTAACGCAAATAATGGATGATTCATTTCCATCAGTAGTGGGGGGGGAGCAAGGCAAAATCAATTGTTAACTTCCTTCAAACCAAGGAAAAGGAGGCTGATACCGGGGTGCTTAGAGTTGGAAAGCATGACATACATCTAGCACCGGGAGAGACTGTAAGGATAAAGTGTCCAGTGCACTTTGGGCCATTAGAGGAAGATGTACCAGTTGTGTTTGAACCTAAAGAAGACGGGATGTGGCCTGAGGGACTTGAAGTGAAAGAATGCCTTAACCGGATCCAGGCCGGGTCTTCAAGCAGAATATTTATCCCAGTATGCAACCAGACACAGAGGGGGATAACTTTACGCAAACGTACCGAACTGGGCACGATACAGTTAGTGCAGTCTGTTACCCCATTGCCATTCGAAGACAACAAGCAAGGGGAGCCTGAAAGCAGAAGTAGTGTTACAGAGAAAGCTAACATAGGGAATGATGCAACTGATGGTAATCGAAAGTCTGAAAAGTTCGAAGAAGGAGAAGGACAATTGGTTCCGCCAGTTGACCTGAGCCACTTGCCGTGTGAACAGAGAGGAATAGTAGAGGCAACGTTAAAGGAGGAGTCCGGAGCCTTTGCTATGGATGATGGTGACATTGGTTATGCTAGGGAATTGGAACTTGAAATTAACAAGCCAGTGCAGAAAACTTACAACTCCACCCCAAAGCCCTTGTACGAAGAGGTAAAAGCGCATCTGCAAGACATGATTACTCGTGGTTGGATAAGCAAATCAAAATCACCATATTCATCACCAGTGGTTTGCATCAGAAAAAAAGATGGTACCTTGAGATTATGTGTAGATTACCGTCAATTAAACAGCAAAACCAAAGATGATCGCCAACCGATCCCCCGTATCCAAGACATCTTGAACAGCCTTAGTGGTAACACCCACTTCTCAGTTCTCGACCAAGGGAAAGCGTATCACCAGGGATTCGTAGCAGAAGAATACCGCCACTTAACAGCATTCATCACACCTTGGGGGTTGTACCAATGGAACCGCATTCCATTTGGTCTAAAAATGCTTCAGCAGCTTATCAGAGATACATGGAGAACTGCTTAGAGGGCTTGCGAGATGAGATATGTATCCCCTACCTGGACGGCATCCTATTATATAGTAAAACGTTTATGGAGCATGTAGAAGATGTAAGACAGGTACTGAAACGTTTGCAAGGACATGGAATTAAACTTAAGGCAAAGAAGTGTCATCTGTTTAAGCCAAGTGTTCGTTACTTGGGAAAGATAGTTACAGCGGATGGTTACACAATAGATCCCGCTGATCTGGCAGCCGTAACAGCCCTCAAAGAAACGAAGCCAAAGACTGTAGGTGCCCTACGCAAACTCCTCGGTTTCATTAGCTATTACCGGCAGTACATAAAGGACTTCTTCAGACAAGCTAAGCCACTCTATGACCTGCAGTCATCAGCTAAAGACAAAAGTAACCAAGGCATCACAACTGGGAAACGGGAAGAACCCAAGAGGTCGACACCTCCAGGAGGACAACTGTCATCAAACCAACAAATCAATTGGACTGAACAACATCAAAAACGACTAAACCTCTTAGTCGACCTTTTGTTGCAACCAGGAGTAATGGCTTATCCTGACTTTGAGAAACCATTTGTGTTACACACAGACGCCTCGTGTGAAGGCCTTGGAGCGGTCCTGTATCAGGAACAGGAGGGCAAGCTGAGAGTTGTTGGATACGGCTCAAGGACACTCACACCAGCAGAGCGTAACTATCATCTTCATTCCGGGAAACTGGAATTTCTGGCCCTGAAATGGGCCATCACTGACAAATTCCGAGACTATCTATTCTATGCGCCGTCTTTCGTTGTATTCACCGACAACAACCCGCTGACGTACGTTATGTCAGCGGCCAAGTTAAATGCAACCGGTCATAGATGGGTGGAGGAATTGGCAGACTATAATTTTACCATCAAGTATAGGCCCGGCCACATGAATGTTGACGCAGATTTTTTGTCATAGATACCATTAGACATGGACAGATACATGAGAACCTGTACCGAAGAAGTATCTCAGGAAGTCCTTGGAGCCACAATCGAAGCAGTTAGGGAACAGTCAAATGGTACAACTCCGTGGATAACAGCGATCACCGGTGGCTTGACAACAGCTGAACTTACACTTGGGGATCTAGACATGAAGACATTCAGCCCACAAGAAATCAGGGAGGCACAGCACAAAGACACTGTTATTAGTCGAGTAATCCAATACAAGTCCCATGGAGTCAGACCGCATGGAACTAAACGTAACTGAAACACGATCCCCGTGATGTCACCACCCTGGTACGAGAATGGAACAAACTGGAAATTGATGATAATGGTATTCTACGGCGACGAACTAGCTCTAACATACAGTTAGTCCTGCCGAAGCAGTTTATACCATTGGTGTTAAAGGAACTTCATGTAGAGATGGGACACCTTGGAGTGGAAAGAGTAGCTGACCTGTCAAGATCTCGCTTTTACTGGCCCCATATGTATGATGACATTGAACAGTTTGTGAAACACACGTGCACATGCCTTAAACAGAAGAAACCTAACACGACTGCCAAGGCACCTATGAGCAGCATCATGACATCGGCACCCTTTGAACTGGTGTCCATCGATTTTTTACATCTGGACAAGAGCAAGGGTGGATATGAATACGTATTGCTTATTGTCGACCATTTTACTAGATATGCACAAGCGTATGCGACACGCAACAAGACAGCCCGCACAGCTGCTGAAAAAATCTACAACGAGTTCATTCCAAGGTTTGGTTTTCCCGCACGTATACACCACAAACAAGGTGGAGAGTTTGAAAACAAATTGTTTCATCACCTTGAACGCCTGAGTGGGGTGGCTAAATCTCGGACCACCCCATATCATCCACAGGGCAACTCCGTTCACACTGGGAACAGTAAATACATGTAGTCGAAGAACGTATATCTGACAGCCCAGTCTACCGAATAAAACCCGAGCATGGCCTTGGCAAACAGAGAGCACTACACCGTAATTTGCTTCTTCCCTGTGATGCCTTACCATTAGATCTGCCAGACTATAAGAGAGGGTCTCGCAAGTTGACCCAGCCTACCCGCACTGCAGTACACGTATCTCCCTCCGGAGACAATGAAGAAAGTTCAGGCGATGAATATGGAATTGATATACCATATCCTTCTGTTGTCCACGACGCTGACCGTGATGGACATGAAATAGACACGCCGTCTATTAACCCAGAGGAACAGTGTCACCCTATGGATTCTGAGGAAAATTCCGATACTCACTCTGAGACCCAGTTTGACCAAGAAGTGGATGATGGTTCACAGGCAGCAGAAGCAGCCGAACTATTTGAAACAGAGGGCTGCAATTCCTCAGACAGTGCAGACTCGGATTCTGACGAACACCTAGCGGCTACTACGCGGCCAAGGAGAGACAGACAACCACCCCTGATCCTTACATATAACCAGCTGGGAGTATCAGAGTATCAGCGCCTGACTCCTGTAGTAGACGTGATCCAAGCCCCCCAGGTGATGTCCCCACCAGTCTGGCTGGCTGGCTACTGCCTAATTGCACCCAACACATCCCGTGGTACCCACTGTACCAACCACAGTTACCGATTACATTTCCACAGCCCGTATGGATAAGCCAGTATGTACTAGGCATGTCTTACTGATAACACATGATACTATGGGTTGACATTCTCTCCATACCAGTGGACAACGTCACTATGGCAGACCAGACGGATTTAAATGCAGAAACTGAGGAACTGATAGTATTCGGTGTTAATTACTGAAAGGACACAGGATTGTCACAAACGAACAATGACCAAGTCAGTGCTGTCAATAAGTTTACTTAGTTTAAAAATAGGAAATGACACTCATTTCAGCAGCGGCCAATAGGGCCACCAGAATCAGTGTTTATTTGTCTTTCAGTTGCCTTTGTAATTGACATTAAGTATAGCTCACATTTACTATGCAAATGTCGGGACGACATTTCAGCTGGAGGGGGAGAGTGTAGCAAGCAAGTCGCAAGAGACTGGGCCTAGTCCCAAGTTGATATTATGGGATGAGAGAGAATCCCATGTGCGAAGTTCGAGTTGTTAAAAAGTCGGATAACTCGGTGTTTTCTGTGAGTACGTCTGTTTTTGAAGAAAGATTAAAGAACATTTTGTCGGAGTGTAACACTATTACGGTTTGATTATGCAATAGTATGGGAAAGACGTCATAGTTTTATTGATTTAGCTACCGTGCACAAGGAAATTTTGCGGATAGTCCGACTGAATTTGTTTTGCGGGAGGAAATTTTTGCGGGTCGAGACAGCTAAATTTTCTGCTGGGAGGAAATGTTTGCGGATTTCTGACCTAAATAAAATGCAAGGCATTGGTATCAAACTGCAATTTTACTTCCTGACCGAAGGTTTGTATAGCTCCCATAGTTATGGTTGCTGTTCTGGCGCCAATATGAACATAAACAACGAGAAAACTAGTGAGTGAATTTATTGTACGTTGTTGTAAAAACGTATCAGTATTATGATAACAGTCACTTTTAACGTGATTAGTGATACGAGTGGTTTTAATTAGCCCCACGCAGCTATCAAGTGTAGTGAATACAAGCTAAAATTAAAGCTTTGACTGAGTCAAAGTTCCGATATGACTAAAAGCAGATCGCCGGATTCACCCCTTTCATAAAATAGATGTCAGTATACGGGTGAATATTTTAAGTTCGTTTACCTACAGGTTGCAACTGATTTGATTGAAAATTCTAAAAATTGGCATGAATGTTCTGCGATACCTTGTTATCCTTGTGGAATGTCCGGTTTCCGGTAGATTATAAAGAACGGGAAAGAGCGAATCTCTTTGATTCAAAACTGTCTTAAAAATGAAATTAAAGTTGGAAAAATATATATTTGCTCAATTCTTTATTTGAGCAATATAGGAATTCTAAGGATATGCACTTTTTTGTCCTGACTTCCTGACTGAATTGAAGTCTTAAAATAGCAATAAACAATGATAAACGATTATGCGTGAACGGACTCTGATCGATCAATGACAGACATCGTAGCGACGAAAGGTCAGTCATAGGTCATGGTTAGTAATCAGTTCTTTTCTTCTTCAAAATATCCGTAAAATTCTAAGATGTTTATATCTTATATATAAAGATCTACAAACGCGGATGAAACGTAAACATTTTTCCGATGCGTTGTGGCACACATCAAAGATCTAAATTGGATGATCCTAGCTTGTTGTTGCACCGGTTCTGCTCCACAGTTCTGACAGTTCTGACAGTTCTGGTCAGAATTAATTCTGTATCACGATGATCCACAATTTCCACCTACAGTTTCACAGTTGAGACCAGTTGAACCTCTCGAACTCCCCGTAATCTCGAACTCAAATCCATTTCCCTTCGGTGACCTTCGATTTGCTTTTTCAGTCATTTACTATATGAGTCTAATGAGAGTAGATGTCGGAAATAGCGGGGTTCAACTCCCGGGTGGTAAGGGGGGGAGTACTCTGCAATTTTTTTGGTGGGGGTGTTCCGCTGGGACTCTGAGACCCTTAACCTATACTAGACTATTTTAGCTGCATTTGGCAACCCTATTCTAGACTAAACACCGAAAAACCCTACCATATCCTAGACTTATTCCAGACTCGCTATTTTCCAGAAACTCGTTCACTATCACAGTTATTAGTTACCAGGGGTCAGTAAAAATGCCGTACTGCTCGCCGTACCGATTTTTAAATGCCATTTGCTAGTAAACCTTAGTCTAGACGAAATTCTGCACGCAACTGATCAGTTTCGCGTAAAATGATACCCTATTCTAGACCAAAAATCTCTGAATACTATACCCTATCCCAGACTAAACTGCCTGAAAACCATACCTTCACAGCGGCACATATATAGTTCATATATGGGAGTACCCCCCCGGGTTCAACTGTATTTTCGAAGTCTTCAATGCATGTATTTCAGAGTAATTTTCTGAACTTACAATCATGGGTGGCCAGCGACCACTGATGTATAAATTTTCAACGGTTATCTTCATCAAGTTCCTTCCCAAAAAGTCATAAAAGACCAGAATTGACTTACCTTTTCCACTCTTCCGAGGCTCTTGAGCCTTGTGTGATTTGTGTCGACTTCTGCGTTTTTTTACGTTTTTTCCTTTCCTCTTTTCTTCCTTGTGTTTTTCCATGACTGTGTGTGTACTTGTGATACGGGAAGAGTTACTTATTGACCCTTATTTGACGATATAAGATCACCAGAATTCAGAACACAATGAATGACTTTGAAATACAAGTGAGCGCCAAAAATCAAAGGTCACCGATATGTATGTGTACGTCCGATCCAAGAGAGAGTAAGAGAGGGGCCTTGGGAACGAGGTTGGTAGACGTTTCATTCAATAATAAATAGATCATTAAAACAGACCGTTGTTCGTCGCGTGTTGATATGAACGATACATACATACATACATACATACATACTTTATTTAATGTGGATATACTACGATATGGTCAATAATGTTTAATTTTTATTGGTAAATTGCACAACCTTCTAAAGTCGCTTCTAAAGTCGCTGTCTATCATGGATGAATTGGTGCAGTCCTCTGGAACAGTCTACCCTCAGCTGCTAGGCAAGCAACATCTCTGACTAATTTCCGACGATTCTTAATTAATTCCGACACGGCATTCATGTAAAACAGGCTTTATTTTAGTTTACTTTTCTTTAATAGTTAGCTAGATTTTTAAATTTTAGATTAATTCATACATAGTTTCGTATTAAGTTGTAGTTTTATATTAAATTGATATTAAATTGTTAATGCCTGATGTATTTACCGTGTTTTTAAATAAAGATGATGATGATGATGATGTCGGCAGTTTTCGGGGCCTCGTCGCTTGTCGTTTTTACCCCCGGGGGGGGACTCGATATATCCTTGGGTGGGGAGGTGCGGCCCGACCCCTCATACCCTGACCCTGTTTAAGACAAAAATCGCTGATTTTCCTACCCTGTTTAAGACAGAATTCCGATTTGCTGTAGTTTAGTTCGTAGAACATACGCGCAGGCTGCTTATCGTCCAAGAAAAGATACCCTGTTTAAGACAACAATTGATAAAATCGATACCTTGATTAAGACAAAAAATGATAAAATCGATACCCTGTTTAAGACAAAAAGCCCGAAAAACATACCCTGGCTGGCCTCACGTCCCCATTAAGCCCTTATAAGGGAGTGCCCCCCGGGGGTTTTGCCAAGGCTTCTTTAAGCCGAGATGTTTTGAAAACAGCTTCGCATTTTTAATTACTACTGAAAGGAAACGAAACCTAATCACTAGCTCTATTCCTACAAGAGACACCATTCTGCCCGAAGGCACACAATTTGAGTCAACGGAAAAAGCGACGAGTAAAATATTTTCATTTTACTTTTTTGCAATAGTCTACCTTAGTGAAGTATTTAGAGAAAACATTCCTTTTGTAAGTCTTTTTACTGAACTTATTCACATGCACAAAGTTCTTGTTTTGTCTCATACATCCACATATACACTGCACATATAAATTGGCTGTTTAAAAACATTGCCAGTAAATGAATTTTAATCCCAAATGAAAATCGTTGCAATACATTTTAGTTCCGTTTAAATATCAATAAATAAAGATAGTAAATATTTTTTTAACCTTCGTACATCTTTTCCAAATTTCGATTGATACGAAAATCGCCATTGTAATGCCATACAAGTCATTGCTACTAAAATACTGTGACTGATACAAAAAATAGAAAAATTAACTAAGTAAAAGGGCTCTGAAGTCAAGATACATTGAATATAAGTAGTTTTGCCAACCCCATCCCTCCTCACAAATTTTCCCCGTAGCAACCAAATTCGCCTCCTCATTCGCTTAATATAATCAAGTTGAAGTTTCCCCTCAGTAAAATGAAGACTATTTTAAACAAATACGCTAGATTAACATGAAAATTATTTACATTCACACTCGTGATTATTTTGTTGCTCATGAGTTTTATTGATTTGGTGGCTCCTAAAACAGCTCTTAAGTCCTCTATGACTGCAATGTCCAACTCTACGATTAGACCTACAGGTATTTTCAATCTTTCAACTTCAATAGACCATTTAGCAGCTTTACACATATTACCTATCACGCCTTTACTAAATTTACCTATCAAAGGCACCCAACTTTTCCAATTCTTGTTGTTGTTGTTGTTGTTTATTAACCTTACATTCTCTCGCATTAACGAGATGGCTTTAACAGCCCTTTGATTGGGGGTGGTCGGCCCCAGCGTGTGTGGTAGCCACGGTAGGGAGGTTCACATAAAAGGAAATGTACGGATCATCGGTCAGGAGGACAAAACATGGCCGTTAAAGAGAGTTGGCAGTTGTAGGGGGGACTCCATTGTATGCCTTTGCCTTTTTTCTATGTCTAGCACGCTTTAACGACAAATTATTGTTCTCTATTTTACAACGATTACGCCTTTCGGTCTTACTGTTATTATTTAAATATTAGAACTGACCAAACACTTGCATAATGAGATATGAAAAAAAACTATATAAAGCCGCTAGCCGTTTTTTTTAACTTGATTAGGAAAAATGAACAAAATTTACAACTTGACAATACAGTAGTTGTATTTTAGTGTTTAGCGATCTCCTAGACACAAGGGCAGAAACTTAAAATGTTACCCCAAATGATTTAGTACACGCTGTTTATTCCCTCTGCTATGCGAAGGTACCGTACTAATAAAGCCATGTTCAGGCCAACGCCTAAAATTGTTTCAATGATGCTCAGAGTCTGACAACGTGTTTAACCTCAGTCTTCAGTCAGTCTGTTTTTACGATTCAGACGACCTGGAATGGTAATTAAAGTCAGGAAAAGTTCCTTTTAGTAATCCTGTTTTAAACTAAGCTACATTTAATATACATGTTTAAGCTTTAGTGTGAGCCGGGTATTATAATTAAGTAACATTTTCTATTTAGGGAATGTACAGTAATAACACTTACCAAACCTGGTTTGTTTTCATTTTCTTTTTTTTTAATCAAAATTTCATGGTTTTTCTTTCTCATGCTAAATAGGTTACTACATGTATATTGATTCGCGCTCTCCCAGAAATAGAGGCGACAAAGCCAGACTTGAAATACCAATAGCTGAAAATGGAGCACTGGCTTGTCTCCAGTTTTGGTATCATATGTATGGCGCCAGTATGGGATCCCTCACTGTCTTCGGTCGAAATGCAATAGTTTTCAAAGCATCGGGAGACCATGGTAACCAGTGGATAAAAGCTACAAGAAATATTCATTTGGATAACACTGTAAGTAAATATTTGATAAAAACTGTTACTTTTACGCATACGGTTGAGAAGTTTAATAAAGATAATTGTGTCGATCAAATCTGGGGAGTTATCTGCAAATAACCTGAGATCAGACGGAATTGTAGTTTTACACTTATTTAACTTTTTGGTGGTCACTTTCTTAAATTTGTAATTTAAACCTGATCGCAGATTAATGTAGCTTTGCGGATGTTTGGTTATAATTTAGGAAATTCAGTTGGCTAACCTTTCTATACATGTTTTTCCAAAACATTCAATGAAACGTTTGAGAGAGAGAGAGACGGAATATGGTTTCTCCAATACAACTGCATTTTACTTTTCGAAATGTTCGCCACCAGTAACTCCAGGGTGGTTACATTGTAGAGATAAAGCCTTTAAATCACGCTTTAGAAATAAAAAAAAGCTTGAACAGAGAATCAACAATGGCTGCGGACGCACTAGAGTTGTCAACCGGGTTATTTCCAATAATTAATAATAAATTAATTAATTAAAATCAACTGGCTTGACAAAATTCCTGATGCATCCGCATAGTTTTGGTGTTCACCAATTTAAACTGTGCTAGCGGTTCCAATGTAAATTAATTATAAATTAGAACATATTTTTTTTAAACCAAGTTAGGTTTTTTAAGCCCTTCAGTACCAAGCCCCTGGAGGTTTCTGAGGCAGTTTTTGCAAGCTTGGCGATCTGTATAATTTTGAGAATGTATGTAAAGAGTTGTAATGAAAATATCCGCTGATTCATAGCACCGAAGAGGGTGGTAAAGGGTTTTTTCGTGATCCGTGAAAGGCCTTTTTTCCCCGTGAATTGTGAAATGGCTATTTTTTTTTCCCTCGTGAAACGTGATTTGGTTACATACCCGTAAACCGTGAATCGACTTTTTTTCATGAGCACTGCAAAATGACTGT